>CAUEHJ010000001.1:0-19044 GCA_958510785.1 Exephanes ischioxanthus
CGTCGTCGGGATCCTCGACTCCGGTGACGACGTGCCACGTGTTGGCGTGATGCTGTCCCTGAAGACCGTTGTCGCCGGCGAAGATGTCGCTGTCGTTGGCGATGGGTCTTATGGTGCCGATGCGTCGGCCGTTGTCGAGGCGTTCGCCAGATTCCCCGATCGGCATGCCATGCAGCTGGTTAGGATTCGCGACGTGTGCGGTCGAGCCGTTGTTGCCGTTTGTTGCGGCGTTGTACGCCGCGGCGGCGGCGGCTCAGGCGAGGGCGTAGGGGTGGGTAGCGTGATGTCACAATCCCGTAGCGGCGGTGGACGGCGGGGCGCTCGATGTCGTCACGCTGCTGGCGTGATGATACAGCGGACTCTGATAGTAGTCCTGATGATGATTGGTCATGTTGTGCATCGTCCCGGCCGGATTCGTTCCGCCGTGCATGCCGTTGTGATGATGATGTCCGGGCGGTGTGGAGTGCGGATGTGGATGATGTGGCGAACCGTAGTTTCCGTAACTCTGATGAATGTCGTACATCTTGAGTTCCGGCGGTTTCGAGTCCTGAGCGCCGGGCGACGTTCCGGCGCCCGGCAGTAGCCTCGTGATGCTGAAAGGATGACTCGAGGCCGTGTAGGGTGACTCCTGCTTGAGGCTACCGGGCATCCCGTGATGAAGAGCCGCCGGATCGGTGAGAAGATGCGGATGAAGACTGCGTCCAACCATCGCGGCGAGCTCGTCGTGCGCGGCGCCAAGATCGGGCCCCAGCAATCCACCGATGTCCGTCGCGTCGCTCTTGAGGCTGCCGTGATGCTGGTGAAGTCCGCCGCCGGGATGATGATGGTGGTGATGTGAGGATACCAGGGAGTGAAGATCCTTGTCGTCCTGCTGCTGCTGCTGGGGCGCGTGAAGCAACGACGACGGCGTCTTCTTTACCCCATGATTACCGCCAAGCTGGTCGTGTTGGGACGTCGGACTGTTGTGTCCCGGCCCGACGCCGCTCGGCGGATGGTGCTGCTGGTGCTGCTGGTGCTTGCTCGACTGCCTCGACATCTCCTTCTTCTCGTCCTTGAATCTCTTCTGACGACGCAGGTAACAACCGTTCTCGAACATGTTGCCGCTGTCCGGATGGAGGGTCCAGAACGAACCCTTGCCGGGCTTGTCCGGCGTTCGGGGCACTTTGACGAAGCAGTCGTTGAAGCTCAACGAGTGTCTTATAGAGTTCTGCCAGCGTTGCTGGTTCTGCCGGTAGAACGGGAATAGGTTCATTATGAACTGGTAGATCTCCGACAGGGTGAGCATCCTCGACGGCTCGTGCTGTATCGCCATCGTTATGAGGCTTATGTAGGAGTAGGGTGGCTTTGCGTGGGTGTAGTTTCGCCTGTAGGACTTGTCCGCCCTGACCCGCTGGAGGGCAGAATTCGGCGAATCCGGCTCGGCAAGCGAGAGAGCGTCACGCGCAACGCCGGAACCACCGCCGGGCGTCAGCGGACCGTAGCCGACGGCGCTCATGCAACCCGCACCGCCGCCCATCGAGGAACCACCGTAACCGGTCATTCCACCGCCGCCCATTGAAGCCATACCCATCGAACCCATCGTGCTCATGTTGAAACCGCTCGCACCCTGCGGACTGCATCTCGGACCTATTCCAACGTCCATCGACATACCCATCGACACGCAGCCCATCGAATTTATCGAACTGTATGTCGGCGCCATGCTGCCTATGCTGGTCATCGCGGCGCTCGTCATTGCGCCGCTCAGACCGCCAGCCTCGCCGTACAGATTAAGGCTGCCGGCCTTCTGAGACTGTAGCATTGTCATTTGTTTTTTGGGGGGGAAAAAATAATCGAGGGAAAAAAAAATAAAAAAAAACGAAGACCCGAAGCGGAGACGAAATTTGTTGTTTCGTCAGACCGGAAACATGTGAGAGTCCCGAAGGTCAAGCACGCCGATTCACGGCACGCTTTTTATATCGACGCTTGGTTCTCTGTTCCGCCTTTTATCGATCGCTGACGGGGCTCTCGGTTGGGCTATTGTTATTATTGTTTTTTTTTTTTTTCCTTTTGCTTATTTTTTTCGGCTATCTCTCGCGAATCGATCGGATAAATGTTCCGTTATCGGTCGGTCGTCCGTTGGAGAATCACATTTGAGCCTCTTATCGTGTCCATGACGCCGAGGAATGGGCGACAAGTTCGCGCACGAAGTGTTCTTCGTCTCGCTGGTTTTCTTCTTTTTCATATAAGAGTCGAGCACAGGACGCGGGAACGAATTTATTTTAGTTTACGTCGATCTCAAACACTTCTCGAATAACACGCCTTGGATTAAAACTTTTGTCTACACTTTTCTTATTTTTTTTTTAATTCTTTTTTTTTATTAAACACTGTCCTCCGAACGACACCGGAGAGTTCTCGTCACTGAAACGCGGCAGTCAGTTCAGGCCGGACGTCGCTCGAGCCTGAGCTTTTCGACGTTCCCCCGAGTATTATTTTCAGTCTCGTGCCACGTCCGTCTCGTTGCGGCGCGCGCGACCTCTGCGTGTCTCGCGCGCTCCACACTCTCGTAAACAAAACACAAAGCAACGAAAAGAAAAAAAAAAAAAAAAACAAAAAGAAACCAACAAGTCCAAACCTCGAAGAAGATAACCGTCACTAGCGAACTGTCTCGTTAGAAAAAAGAGAACGAAAAAAAAAACGTCTAAAAACCCGACACTCGCGTATTCGACGATACCGCGCTCGGCGCGGCTTTTGCGTCTCGGCCGCTCGCCGATAGTTTTATCCGAAACAATGCGTCGGTCTCTCCACGGCGCGGTTTACAAACTCTCTCTCGAGTCTCGATGACGCTCTGGCCCGACGTTCGGCGATAGGGGTAATTGTTGTCCCAACACGACGACTATATAACAAAACACACTGGCCGGCAGCAGCGGCGGCGGCTGCTGCTTCTCGCCCGTTTTTCGAGAGTATAGTCCGAACGAGAGATATCGGCCCCGAGACGACACACACAGCGCGCGTAGCCTGGGCTCTGGCTGATTATTTGCTGGCTGGTTTTGGGCTCTGCGCGCCCTCTCTCACTCTCTCTCCACTCTGTGTGTAGTGTGGATGGAGGCCGGTTAGCGAGTGTACTCCGGTACTCTTGAGTCGCCGAGTCTTGTTCAAACAGCCCCCACCCCGCGGCCGAGCGCTCCGTGCCGCACGGTCGACGCCTACGAGCCCCCGCTCCGGCGAATCCTCGAGCGTCCGTTCCCGCGAAGCCCGCCAACCGACGAATCGTTACTCCTCGCAGGTGGGGCTCCGGGCTTAGCTCTGGATTCCCGTTGCCACGCCTGGCGCCGCCGGGGAGAATCGAGCGAGGGAAGGGAATTGAAAAGAAAAAAAAAAGAACGTAAAAACGGCGGAGAGGCGAAAGAAGAGCGCGCATGCGCGCCGCGCGACCGGCTGATAGCGAGTCCCTGGGACCCCCTCGGCTTGCGTAATTTCGCAACGACGTCGCACGAGCCCGACGACGACGTCCTCGGCGTCCTCGTCTCTTCATGTCATGTCAACTGCCATCCGCGCTTTTGACAACTCTGCATTAACGTACGCGCTCTCTTTCGATCGCTCGATGCGACTGCGATTTTTTCGACGACATATTATTTTTTTCTGCTTCTTAAAACAACTTTTTTGTTCGATAATAATAATAATAATCGTTCGGGCGTTCGACCGTCGGCGATCGTTCGGGGTAGAATCGAAGTCGGTTCGTACGAGATGTTGAGTCAGAGATCGGTTGGTAAAATTATCGTTGATTGGCGATTATGTTTTTTTTTTTTTTTTTGCGTTTTGTAACATTCTCGCGGGTGACTGAACGGCGAGGGGGGGGGGGGGGGGGGGGGAGGACGATTGGCGGGAGGAGAACGGAGGGAGGAGAGAAACACGTAAGGACATTTGTTGCGTCTTGTTAATGTAATGAAACCTTTTATTTTATGTATGTGGTTATGATTTTTTGTTTAATGTATGTCTATGATTAACGAAAATTTAGATGCTGATGTAGCCTTTGAAAGTTGAAATTCTTTTCTCGTTGCACGATGCATTGGCTGTCGCTGCGAGATATTCTTTGTTCATACAGATTTGTTCTTACTCTTTGCAGATACTGTACGGAGAACCTGAATTTCCGACTCTGTTAGTTTTTTTTTCTTTTTTTTTTTAATAATTGGGGAGAGGAAGATGGAAACTCTTCCAGTTTTTCGACGCTACTGCTGGTGAGTACAGTTTTTAGACTCGAAGCTCTCTTTCGCATTCCCTCGCATGCGAAATGTAATGATTTTTGTTTACTTCTTATTCGTCCTCCCAGTCGTAACCGTCAAGCTATATGAATTCAAAGTTTCATTGAGAATATACATTATTAACTTTATATACCAATATGAATTTAAAGTTTCGTTGAGAATAGATATTTTTTATTGGTCAAAGTTAATAAAGTGTATGGTCGATTGAGTGATTTACACATTGTTATATATCATAGAGCACATACGCTATAATAATTGTTTACTTGGCACTGAACGGCTTTCTGTAGCGCGTTTAGGCTACCGCACACTTCGCTGACGAATCAAAGATAAGCTATGTGCATTTAAAGTTTCATTGAGAATAGATATTATTAATTGGTCAAAGTTGAAAAATTATTTTTGATTCAGTGATTCATACATTGTTTTATATCATAGAGCACATACGCTATAATAATCGCATACTTGGCACTACCGTGGCGTGTTTAGGCTACCGCGCACCTCGCTGAGGAATCAAAGATAAGCTGTCTGAATTTAAGGTTTCATAGAGAACGGATATTATTAATTGATTAATTCCAAAGTTAAAAAATGATCTTCGATTCAGTGATTTACACATCCTTCTATATCATAGAGCATATAAGCCATGATAATTGTATTTGATAATGGTAATAGTATTTGTATTTGGTACCGAGAAACTCTCTGTGGGGTGTTCAATCTACCGCGCATTTCGCCGAGGAATCAAAGATAAGCTATACGAATTTGAGGCTTCATTGAGAACAGATATTATTAATTGATTATTAATTGATTAATTCCAAAGTTAAAAAATTATCTTCGATTCAGTGATTTACACATCCTTCTATATCATAGAGCATATAAGCCATAATAATTGTAATAGTATTTGTATTTGGTACTGAGAAACTTACTGTGCAGTGTTCGGTCTAACGGACACTTCGCTGAGGAATCAAATATAAGCTGTATGAATTTAAGGTTTCATTGAGAATAGATGTTAATTTATTAATTTCAAAATGATAAAATTACGCTCGATTGAGTGATTCGTACGTCGTTATATATCATAGAGCATATGCGCTACAATAATTGTGTCTCTGGCACTGAACAGCTCACCGTGGCGCGTTTAGGCTACCGCACACTTCGTTGAGGAATCAAAGATAAGGCTGCTACGTTGCACCCACCCGCGCGAACGTTAATAGATCAACTCCACAGATCCTTGTAAATGCTGCGATCTTTATCTGTCAATATCAATTGTTTACTTACACTTTAGTTGCTCTCAAATTGTATACTTGAACAAACACTCTTGCGCTTATCCGAACTCCATATCGTTGTCGCCCGCCATCCCTCTCTCCATCTGTGCGCGTCTCTCTCCCTCTCCCAATGTTGTCGCGCGTGTCTATCGAAGTTTTTTGGCGGTCAAATCAACGGTTTTTTTTTTTTTTTTTTTTTTTTAACAAATAATATTTACACTAAAATCTTGAATTTCATTGTCGCTTTATTCGCACTCGGCCGAAAGATGAAACTACGCGGTTAAAAAGAACAAAGTTTTCTTTTGTTCGCGAATTTTTACAATTATTTTCTTGTTAATTTTACGAAAAAATATTTGCAGAATTAACAAATGTTTTTTTTAAATGCACATGTTTTTTTTTTTTTAATTGACAAGAGAATTGCGGAAGTTTGTGGACACTTAACGTCGGTGCCGATTTTCGCAGTTCTGATACTTTGTCGAAGTTGTTGAGCGTTGAATCACTTTTTTTTTTTTTTTTTTACAGAAATAATGTTTACGAATAAATCGTGAATTCTATTGTTCCTACACCGGTGAGGGTGGAAGCTACGCAGCGAAAAAAGATTTTTACTTTTAACAAACTTTTTTTTCTCCACAAATGTCCGCGAATTGTTCGAAAAAAATATTAAAATGAAAATTAACAAACATTTTTGAAAAATGCGTGAAATGCGCAAAATTTTTTTTGAATTATTAACAAGACAGAATTGCAGACGTTCGTGGATGAGAAACGTTCGTTTGCACCGGAAGCAAAAACAATTTTTTTCGCAGTTCCCAATGTCCGGTTTGGCTTTAGCTGAAAAAAAAACATCCGACTCGTGTGCGCCACGAAAAAATCAATTGGTTGTGTGTAGTTCGGAATTTTTTGAAAATTCTCCAGTCCCTCGGCAGAAATTGCAAATTTCATTTAATAAAAATAATTTAAAAAATATTTTAGCCCACTAACACCCTCAAGTGATTTTCGCGTCATCGGCGCACGTAAGCGACATGTCTTGTCGAATCACCGACCGGCCCAAAAGTTTTATTTCTCCCTCTAAAAAAAAAAAAAAAAAAAAATATTCATCCCTCAAAAATCCTCACGGAACGGACGATATCAATATTTTTACACCGCACTCACTACGGCCATAGTTTTCGAACAATGTAAATTTTTTTATTGCCCTGCCGTCGGTCGCGCAACGATCGTCACGCCGAAATATTTATGGGCCCTTTTTCGATCTTGCGGTTTTCGGACTCAAACAAATCTGGTATTACAGGCAACCCCCACGGGATTATCTGTATCCTACCGTTCGCGCTCCGGCAAAACGCACAACAGAGGTACACGAATCTTTTTTTTCAATCTTTTTTTTTTTTCCACTTTTTTTTTCCTCTTGCGCCCTTCGGTCATTCCACAAAGCCCTGGCAGCGCCAGGTTCGAACGTGGAGCAAAAAAAAAACAATGCCGGACACGAGTAGGACGGCGTGTGAGCGTGCGGGTGGGGGGGGGGGGGGGGGGGGGAAGGGCTCGGAGAACGAGAGGGCGCCGGCTAGGTGAGGAAGGGTCAAACAGTGTGCGAGTTAGTTGAGCGAGAGAGTTATGACGAAAGGGGTAGTGAATATACGGCAAAACCGTGAAAGAGGAACGGAGGCGCGAAGTCGCGATACCGAGCAGGACGGAAGCAGCAAAAGCGAGCGAGCTTGGGGAGGGGGGAAAGGGAACACACAAAAGCCCGAAAAAACCGCGACAGCTCCGACTGTGTAGGGAGGAACGGGGTGCACCAAAGCTTCGACAAATATCCGAGAGCTTTTTTTTTCTGGCCCAGTCTGTGAGGCGATTGAGTCCACAGTGGTATGTTGCTTGCCTCATACATGTATACATACATATACAATATACATGCATACATACATGCATATATGTATGCATATATGTATAACATTTCTATGTATATGCATGTATATAAACATATATATATATATATATATATATATATATATATATGCTATATATGTTTGGCATAGTGGCAGTTGACCGGATCGTTCGAGTAATTGAACCGCAGGCGCTTACGCCGGACACGCCATAAAACGCGCCGCCGGAAATGAATGTCCGAGCGTCGACCTATCATCCATCCAGCAAAATTAGCACTCCCGCCCCATATGAAACTGACAGAATTAACGACCATGCCCACCCGACCCCTCCGCTCGGGGATGGCTGCGAAGAGTCGAACTGTCGGTATAGTATGCGAGACATCTAGTTTTAAAAATAATTAACTTTTTTTAATGGAGCATTTTTTTTTTATTGACTTGTATTTTTTTTTTATGTTGAATTTTTTTTTTCTGAAAGAAAATTCATACTCGAAGGTGGTATCGGTTGAACAAGAATTTGCTTTTTGGTCGTTGATGGTCGGCACAATGAATAAAGAAAATAGAAATCACAGTTTTTGTTACCGACCGGGTTGTTTCGTTAGCAAAAAACTGAATTAAACCGAAAAACGGAATTACAAAAAATTGAATTGAACTGAAAAACTGAATTACAAAAAATTCAATTAAACTGAAAAACTGAATCACACAAAATTTAATTGAACTGAAAAACTAGAATTACAAAAAATTCAATTAAACTGAAAAAACTAGAATTACAAAAAATTCAATTAAACTGAAAAAACTGAATCACAAAAAATTTAATTGAACTGAACAACTAGAATTATAAAAAATTGCATTAAACTGAAAAACTGAATAACACAAAATTGCATTAAACTGTAAAACCGAATAACAAAAAATTGAATGGAACTGAAAAATTGAATTACAAATAACAGAATTATGAAAACCGAAGTTTTCGTTACCGATCGAGTTCGATTCAAGCGGACGATGTTTCGCATCGCCTTAAGAGCGACCGACGACGCGATACCCGCGAGATTGAGAAAGAGTCCCGTCCGTACACGCTGTATCTCGCGGGTGAATCCCGGTGGTAGCACATCCGGGCGTACAGCACGGTATATAGAATGTATCATCGGCGTCTTTATCGAGCCGCACGAATTGTTTGCTCGATGAAAATATTGTTCCTGTAAACAAAGCGTCGCGGCGATGCACATCGCGCACCGCGGTCTCTCTGTACCGTGGTGCAGGTTGTTAAGCAGTGTTGTGAGTTAGGTAGTCCGTATGATATATATGTATATATGTTATGCATATATACACATATACATATATATCGTTCACAAAACGCCGAATCCACATCGACCATAACAATCCGACGATACATAAAATTCTTGATGAGTATAAGGTCGTTGCAGTTTCATTTTGTCGTTGTTCGTATGAATCGCTTTATAAAACCGTCCGCACTATCGAATGGAACGAAATTGGAACATCGCATGTCCCACGGCTCGAGCGGATCGATGCCACGAAGATTTTCGTTCCGCTCGATCGTCTTCTCTCGAACACATATACATAAACGCATACAGAAGAGTTTATAAGGTAGGTGAGTTTAGGTGAGTTTAGGTGAGTTTAGGTGAGTTTAGGTGAGTTCAGGTGAGTTTAGGTGAGTTTAGGTGAATGTAGGTGAGTTTAAGTGAGTTTAGGTGAGTTAGATGAGTTTAGGTGAGTTTAGGTGAGTTTAGATGAGTTTAGATGAGTTTAGATGAGTTTAGGTGAGTTTAGGTGAGTTTAGGTGAGTTTAGGTTAGTTAGGTGAGTTAGGTGAGTTAGATGAATTTAGGTCAGTTTAGGTGAGTTTAGGCAAGGTTAGGTAAGGTTAGAGAAGTTTAGGTTGGTTAGGTAGTCCATACAAGATGTATATACATAATATACATGTATAGTGTAATATACATATATACATATATCGCTCACAAAACCCCGAGTCAACATCGTCCATAACAGGCCGACAATACATAAAATGCTTAATGAGTATTCGCTATGTGCGTGACTTACACAGAGCTTCCAGTTGAGCGTGTATTGCCGTGTACATGCATTCTATCAGCGCCGTCTATCGGCCAGCTCCGACCCAACTTGCACACCCAGCTCTTCGCATGTATACGCGATACACACTCGTCCGGTGAGCTTGTGTAGGTCGTGCACGTAGCGAATACAGTCGTTGCAGTTTCATTGTGTCGTAGTTCGTATGAAAACGTCCGCCCTATATCGAATGTGACGAAATTGAAACATCGCATGTCTCACGCTCGCGTGTATCGAAGCCCCGAAGATTTTCGTTCCGCTCGTTCGTCTTCTCTCGAGAACATAAGTATACAGAGACGTGCACAGGGGAGATAATGCGTTTCGCGATAATGAACGAGATCGAGGTTCCTTGTTTGTCCAAGATTGTAATATCGTTGGGAGCATCGTCTATCGTGTTATCATTGCTGTACGACGATCAGACCGGTAACCCGGCGAGATACACAGGCCAGCCCGTCGGATCCGATCGAATACGATTAATTTTTATATCCGATTAATTTCGATGACCAGCGATGATTTCCATACACGGGTTTGTTTGCCATCGGCGGCAATCGTCTGTCCGAACGATAACGATTCCGATAATCGACGCGTAATACGCTTCAGTTTGCACGGGCACACGTGTGAAGACGATTATTATCGTCAACAGTGACGCGTATCGTAAATGAAACCTTTCGGATAGAGGCCCTGACTATGTATTTTAAAGCACGAGTCTGGCGATCGCGAGTGTTAAATCATAATTTATGTTCATCGAGATCTCAACTAGTTATCGGTACTAATTTATATTTATATTTATATTTATATTTATATTTATATTTATATTTATATTTATATTTATATTTATATTTATATTTATATTTATATTTATATTTATATTTATATTTATATTTATATTTATATTTATATTTATATTTATATTTATATTTATATTTATATTTATATTTATATTTATATTTATATTTATATTTATATTTATATTTATATTCTCCGTCCGTGCTATGGAGCTACGGTAGTTTTTTATTACGTTACATCGTGCGCTGCCGTAACTGTTAAGGCGTGCGACGGCCTGTCGTCCGATATATAAAAGTATTTTGTCATTTTTATAAGAGGGACCAGGAAAAAGATCGAGAGACGTCGAAGATCCGTGAGGCGAGGAGGCAGAACGAGATGCGCGGGGGCAAACGAACCGGCGAGAGGGAGATCGAGAGAGAGAGCATTTGTTAGAGTGGATCCTTCAGAATATCTCTCGTATAGCTTCCATATAACTATATACCTGCAGACACGACCACGTGGGTGGTCCGAGTCGCTACCAGCACTTCGTATATATTAACACCGATGATAACTCGGCACACAAGAGAACAAGAGAGACCGAACGACGACCCTCTCCGATCTCACCTTTTATTATTCCGATGCTTTGAAGAAGTGAAAAAAAAAAAGAAACGGGACGATCTTGTAAAAGACGGTGCAGCTCGATGCTGGAGGAACGAAGAGCTGCATTTAAAAAAAAAAAGTTATTTACGGCAATGAACGAAGGAAACATTATCTTGATAATTGAGCTGGAGATTTTTACTTCGGACTTTGTTACTCAATTTGAATATACGTAGCGCTGCTCAGTACTGTCGGGTATTGTAAAAAAGAACTTCAAACGAGTCGAAAGTATCTTCATTGTTGAGGATCCGATTTATTTACTTTGTTGACTTCGACTTTTTTTTTACTTTGAACTCTGTTACTCAATAAAAATAGTGTTACTCAGTACTGTTCAGTGCGATGTTATAGTATTCAGTTCTATAAGTATTATTTCGTACTATTTGGTAATATTTGATTCTATTTGGTTCTATTTGGTGGTATTCAGTACTATTTTGTACCATTCTGTACCATTCAGTACCATCAAGTACCATTCAGTACCATTCAGTACCATTCGGTACCATTCGGTACCATTCGGTACCATTCGGTACCATTCGGTACCATTCGGTACCGTTCAGTACCGTTCAGTACCATTCAGTACCATTCTGTACCATTCTGTACCATTCTGTACCATTCAGTACCATTCAGTAGCATTCTGTACCATTCAGTACCACCCGGTACCATTCAGTACCATTCAGTACCATTCAGTACTATGCTGTACTATTCCGTACGACACGGTACCGTAAAAATCTGTCTAAACAGTCTAGTACATCGCGGATTATTATTGTATGCGACGAGTCGTGCGAAAACATCCACAATCTGTGTCAGGGTCGCGAGTGTATAGATGCACTCGTTGAAGTTGGAATTTATGCGATAGCACGGCAATATACCGCGAGGTTGTTCGTCGGCAAGCTGTGATTTTCACGAGAACGAAATGTTCCATCCCTCGGAACTCTTCGACCCTCTTCTTCCTCTACTCCCTCTCCTCTTCGAGTACCGGGAGTGTTTTCGAACGTGACCCGAAGACGCTCGCACCTGATTTCCTACTTCGAAAAAAAAAAGAAAAAAAAAAAGTGCGGCGACTTTTCGTAGACCCAACGGAAAAATTGACTTCTCGACTTACAAACGACGGTACGGAAAACCGCGCACGGGTTTGTTGTCGCTCAGCGCTGTAACAACAAATCCCATGTTAGCCGGCACTCCTCCCGCCGGTCATCGCCTTTCTGCGCGCCGACGAACCAAACACGGACGGGACCTTTCTCGTAATCGTGTGACAGGTATTTTTCACCCCTCCGATATTCCATCATCCCACTGTTTTCACCGGGTCCGAGAGCCCGGTGAGAGAGCGCCCTCCGACTACTCGAAATATTTTTCTAGGGCAAACCGATCCTATTCAGTCCCGCGCAAGGCAACCCTTCACGGGTTTTTTTTTTCTTCTTTTAAACTACTCCTAGAACTAGGGCTTTCCCTCGTAGCTGTCTCTTCGATGCAGCGACACAGATTTGCAACACATACTCATTTTTGTTCCATAGTAATAATTGTTACTCATTAATAATTCATACTAATATTACATTATTATTATTATTTTGATTTTTAAAAAAGTTAGTAAAATCTGTAAAATTGTTCTACCGAAGACTGGGATCCTCTTGCGGCGAGAAATACGCGCTAAACACTAAACCATACCAAAAATAAATTTTTTTTAAGAATAATAACATTTGTTTAAAAATTATCATATTCTTTTTTAATAGTGGATTTATTATTTGAATGTCTTCCGCTGTTTACAATCTCCTCTTGACCTTTTTTCCAGTACAGCCACACCTAACTTAACTTCCTTAAATTTATGCATACATTACTTACATATCTCGTAAATATTTATCACACAATACTGACAATTTTTTAATACACTTTTTTATATAAATCCTCTGTCGCTTATCACTTTGGCGTTCTTTTTTTGATTAACTTTAACCACTGAATATTCTATTCTTTGTTATTCTAATATGTTACTTTGTTATTCTAATATCATATCATGAGCAGTTACCCTGACTCTTTCTAGCTGTGCTACCTCTACTTTCCACTTTCCGATACTTACTGTAATGTTTTAGTACCAGGCAGCAATATGTCCATCTCACGTCTAACTCCTGACTAACACTATACAGCTGCTCTGTCGGGAATCTTCTATTCTTTTTATACATAACTATTTATTTATTTACTTATTTATTTATTTATTTACGGGACGCGTCCTTTTACAATAAAAAAAGATACAGACATAAAGAGAAAAATAATGTTTCTTTTCGTGCAGTGTATTCCAAATGAGTGTAAGTTTATACTTACTGTGATCTTATGATCACAGTAGATTGAATTATGATTATGAGGTGGCAATGGGAGGGAGGTTTGTGAGAAATTTGAATTATTCGTAGAGTAGGACCCGAGTAGATAACGCATGTATAAGTAGAGATTGGTCCGCCAAACAGGTAGGACATTATTTAAAAATAATAATAACTTTTTTTTTTAAGTATAATAATTATTATCTACAAATTGCGAGATTGTTGAGATTGTACACTGTAAAAAAATGTAGTTTGAAAATTAACGAACGGTACAGGAAGCTTTTCTTACATAAATTGTTTTTGAAATTTAAAACACATGTGCGTTGCAGTTTTACGGTAAAATTTTTATTTTTAAATGAAAATTTCTGTAAATTTCGGACAAAAGATTTGTAATTTCGATATCTGGTATTTCAATTTTACGAAAAAAGTATATTAAGTTGACACTTTATTTTTACAGTCCAAGGGCTAGGATTACAATTGTTTTTCGTTCGTTGGTGTTTGCGTTAGCGAGAATAAATTGAAGCGATCCACATAATCTTGATCGCACGATCGTTTCTCCGGAAGCGTCGAGATGCGAGATTTTTGCCCCGGGAAGTCCCGAGTTCAGGGTACGCGAATTTTTCCCCGAGGACGTGCGAAAACAACTGCGCGCGTATTCGAGGCAGGCCGACGGCGAGAGCTGGCGAAGGGATTAGCCGTCGAACTAATTCTAAACTGTACCAGATGGCCCCGGGAGAGTCCTAAACGTATCCGGGGATGGAAACACCCGCACGAAAAACCTCGGGAAATCGAGGTCCGAGACGCGAGATTTGACTTCGTAAGACGCTGTCACAACATTTGCGCGAGAGACAGCCGAGAAGATTTTTGGAAAGGTAACGTTTTCGCCCGGAAAGACGTGTCGGCGCTAGGAGCTTCGAATCGGCGACCGAGCTTTACCGGGCGGCGGAAAAACCCATTGCGGCCAGCGCGGTTTCCAATCATTATTTTAAGGAGGTATATTCATTTTATAATTCTCAATTTTGTAATTTTTTTGTTTTGAATTTTATAATAAAAAAAATTATCAATTTTTCAATTCTTACAAAATGTTTAATGCTGTATAATACTTAAAAATTATCAATTTTTCAATTCTTACAAAATGTTTAATGCTGTATAATACTTAAAAATTTGTAATTTTGTAATTCTTAAAAATTTGTAATTTCGTAATTCTTAAAGATTTGTAATTTTGTAATCCTTAAAAAATTTTAATTTTGTAATTCTTAAAAATTTGTAATTTTGTAATGCTTAAACATTTGTAATTTTGGAATTCTTAAAAATTTGTAATTTTGTAATTCTTAAACATTCGTAATTATGCAATTCTTAAAAATTTGTAATTTTGTAATTCTTAAACATTCGTAATTTTGCAATTCTTAAAAATTTGTAATTTTGTAATTCTTAAAAATTTGTAATTTTGTAATTTAAAAAAAAAAAAATTTTTTTTTTTTTTATGTCGACTTTAAATTGTTTTAAATTCTTTATTTCGTTATTTTTGATTAAAAAAAGAATTAACGTTTTTCATCATTAGATGATCGTCGTAAGGCCGTGAAGGACATCGAGTCTCGACGGAGCGACGCGCCGCTGACGAAATGCTTTGCCGTAATATCGACGGTCTGATGCCAGAAGGGCGTACAGTTTGTGTCTGTGCGCAGATTGTAGGTCCTTGTGGAATTGAGCCGTCGATTTATATTTAGTACACTATGTACCGTGAACGGTATGCACAGTTTTGTATTATATTATGTGCATAAAAGGGGAAATCCGCGTGCGCGGGAACGTCCGACGACGCGAGGATAATCCGTGGCCTCGGTGCGATAATCCACGAGCTACGAACCCACCGCAACGATAATACACTAAACCGCACGTGAAAATATCGGGGCATGGAGGTGGCTCTCGACGATTTGTTTTAAAGACGAGACTCTCGACGATTTTGTTTTTTCGACACTGGTCGTCATTCATTTATTCATTCATTTATTTAGTCATTTATTTAGTCATTCATTTGGTTATTTATTTAGGTATTTATTTGGTTATTTATTTGGTTATTTATTTAGTCATTTATTTAGTCATTTATTTAGTCATTTATTTAGTCATTTATTTAGTCATTTATTTAGTCATTTATTTAGTCATTTATTTAGTCATTTATTTAGTCATTTATTTAGTCATGTATTTAGTCATTTATTTAGTCATTTATTTAGTCATTTATTTAGTCATTTATTTAGTCATTTATTTAGTCATTTATTTAGTCATTTATTTAGTCATTTATTTAGACATTTATTTAGTCATTTATTTAGACATTTATTCAGTCATTTATTTAGTCATTTATTTAGTCATTTATTTAGTCATTTATTTAGTCATTTATTTAGTCATTTATTTGTATTGATGCAGTATTCTGCGAACAAATAAAATATTGAGGAAAAACGAATAGATATAAAGAACGTGACTTTATTAGGCAGATACTCAGACGTAATTATGACTATTTATAAAAATTGTATATCGTCGTCAAGAAGAATTGCATTCGGCGGAACATTCGTGTAACGCTCGTTCATGCATTGCCTCCGATGAGTCGCTCCCTGCAGCAATTTATTTAGTCATTTATTTATTCATTTATTTATTTAGTGGTAGGAATAGTGGATCTATTGACAATATGCCAGATGTAAACATTTTTTGAACATGGCATGCCATAACGTAGATTGACGTGATTACATATAAATATTGTCAATTGCCCATCGACCTGAGTTCTTCAGTCGCGGGCTTTACATAATTCATGAACATTTTTTACATAGTGTGAATGGGTAGTTGACATACGTTTATCCGGTTATCTTCTTCGTTTCTCATTATATCGAGCTTCTGGTATATTGTATGGATGCTTATTCATTTATTTATTTATTTATTTATTTATTTATTTATTTATTTATTTATTTATTTATTTATTTATTTATTTATTTATTTATTTATTTATTTATTTATTTATTTATTTATTTATTTATTTATTTATTTATTTATTTATTTATTTATTCATTTATTAATTCATGTATTTTTCTTCTATTCGCCTACTAATTTATTGCCGGGTTGCTTGGGGCCCGTAGGGGGAAAGCCCGGATTCGTGAAAATTTGGACAAACACACAAACAACTTTCCAAAATATTTATAAGATTCATTGAACGTTAAAATGGCTTAAAATTTGAAAAATATATTTTTTAAGGAAGTAGAACATGTATATATGTCTATATATTACGATTTTCGATATTTTCGTTGTTCATACATCTCAGGAAGGCGAGGGTGCACATTTAAGAGTAATATTGATATTTATAGTTTTATCAAAATAAAGTATTTCAATAACTATCTGACTTAGTCTGTTATCACATGTGTTCCCTTCTGGCTTCAAAACAAATACAAAATTAAATAATAATACTAGTTACAAATTACACAAATTAACAAATTAACAAATTAAATAAAGTATCTTGGATGTAATTAGTTATCGAGTAATATAAAAATTTCATATCCGCAATTTGGATTTTTTACCAAATAGTGATTTTTTAAAAATCCTGATAGTGATTTTTTTTATCCTGATAGTGTAGCAACTCGTTGATGTCGAGGGAAGCGGCGTTTGGAAATTCGGTACGTACAGAGTGTGCGGCCGATGAGAGGCAGGGATCGATAGAAGGCCATTTAAAAAACGATGATTCGAGTGTGCTTTATCAACCCTGACGAGACGCAGACCAGCCGGGAGGGGCTCCGACCGCACGGTAACGCGTGCCTGGTCGAGGTTTTCCCAGATTTGCAACCCCCGAATCACGTTGTCTCTATTTACGAGCTGCTCGCGCGCACGCACGCGAAATCGCATATTCGCCCCTTGGATTCTTCGGTCCAGAAGCAAAAATAATAGACTCGAACCGAGCTCTATTCTCGAGCCTCGCGCGAGAATAATTATAGTAGCTCGTGGGAACCAAGTTTTTTTTTTTTACGTATCAATTAACTAAAATGATTTTACACCCAAAAAAAATTTCGATGACAATTTGCTTGGCAAAAAAATTTATATTTTTAAATTTCAACTCTACTTCTAATTCTTACAATTTTAACTCTAAAATGTAAAGAATATAAGATTAATTATAAAGAATATAACATTTAAGGCAATTTTTAATCTACCGAGCTCTATTCTCGAGCCTCGCGCGAGAATAATTATAGTAGCTCGTGGGAACCAAGTTTTTTTTTTACGTATCAATTAACTAAAATGATTTTATACCCAAAAAAAAAATTTCGATGACAATTTGCTTGCCAAAAAAAATATATATTTAAAAATTTCAACTCTAAAATGTAAAGAATATAACATTAATCACCTTAAACGTTTTCCTCTTATTGTTTCCATCTCGTATGAAATTGTAAGTCATAAGTAGAGTTCCAATAAGAATATTTTTTTTTTTTAGGGAATTTATATATATTTTTTATATAGTGCATCATCAAAGTCGACAATAATTTGAATTTCGTTCACTATCTTCTGTGATACACAGTATCACAGAGGATAATAAAATAGCCCAATCATCGGATTCCTAGGTGCCAAAAACAGAAACAATAATGTTACAGAAACGCTTGACTTGCGTACGGTACAAACTGTAGATTTTTAAACCTGGATTATTCGGTCCAGAAGCAAAAATAATAGACTCGAACCAAGCTCTATTTTCGAGCCTTGCGTCAGAATAATAATAATATCTCATGCAAAGCAATTATTTACAAATTAATAAATTTTAATGATTTCACATTTTAAAAAATGTCAACGACAATTTGCTTGCCAAAAAAAATACATATTTTTAAATTTCAACTCTACTTCTAATTCTTAAAATTTTAACCCTAAAATGTAAAGAATATAACATTAATCACCTTGAACGTTTTCTTCTTATTGTCTCCATCTGGTACAAAATTGTAAGTCACAAGTAGAGTTCTAATAACAATATTTTTTTTTAAGGGAATTTATATATATTTTTTATATAGTGCATCATCAAAGTCGACAATACTTTGAATTTCGTTCACCATCCTCTGTGATAAACGGTACCACAGATGATGACAAATAGTCCAATCATCGGATTCCTGAGTGCCAAAGACAGAAACAATAACACCACAGAAACCCTAGACCTGCCCACAGTATAAACAGTTTTCCACTTTCAAAACAAAATAAATGAAGTCACGGCTCGTTCTGCACGATCGACCGAGGGGGTGTTTCGGTTTTTCATTGAAATTTTAACCGTGACAAAGAAGGTCATAAATTCGGGGTGACTCAAATTCGATAGTCGGGTGGCAAAGACCTGTCGAGATTCTATGACGTCTCTCTTCGTCTCCAGCTCGAAAAGTGACGATTTTACAACCGTGTTTACGCACTGCAAGTGTCGATGATGCGTCACCGCCGATGGGTCGCGACTCGGCATGAAAACTCGACGAGCGAACATTGCCCGAGCTGTCGCACGACACACACAGTCGGATCTTATCCTATTAACGAATCTTACGAACCGAAAAAAAAAAAAAAAAAAAATGTAAAATTCATCGCCGGCGAACAATGAAGGAGGGCCTCCGAGCCCGTAAATTGTGCGAAGACAATGGGCGTTATATTTTCCGACAAATTTGAGAAAAAGCCATTCAACCGTATCTCTCGTTTGGTGCCGAAGTACACGGGTCACAGGAAATTTAGTCACGCCTCGGTGATTGTTATCTGCGAGCGTTACTCACCAGCTTTTGGGCAAACGGGCTTATCACATTGAGGCCAAAATTGTTAGAGCGATTTTTGACTCGGCGATACGCAAGACTTAAATTCGAGAAATACCGTGCGAAAACTTATGCATGTTTTAACGAAAAAAAAATCATAAA
>CAUEHJ010000002.1:0-67500 GCA_958510785.1 Exephanes ischioxanthus
AAACGCGGTCGGGAGAAATAATTATTTTGCACGTAAATCGCGATTTGGCCGGTGTCTCTCTTCCAGGGGCCCGGGCTCAAAAATGGGTCCTACGAAAATTCTTAAAATCGCTCCAGATATCGGTCATGGTGTCGTGAAGGAGTACCCTGAAGGCTTTTTCTTAACTCGTACAAACGCGGTCGGGAGAAATAATTATTTTCCACGTAAATCGCGATTTGGCCGATGTCTCTCTTCCAGGGGCCCGGGCTCAAAAATGGGTCCTACGAAAATTCTTATAATCGCTTCAGATATCGGTCATGGTGTCGTGAACAAGTACCCTGAAGGATTTTTCTTAACTCGTACAAACGCGGTCGGGAGAAATAATTATTTTGCACGTAAATCGCGATTTGGCCGGTGTCTCTCTTCCAGGGGCCCGGGCTCAAAAATGGGTCCTACGAAAATTCTTATAATCGCTTCAGATATCGGTCATGGTGTCGTGAACAAGTACCCTGAAGGATTTTTCTTAACTCGTACAAACGCGGTCGGGAGAAATAATTATTTTGCACGTAAATCGCGATTTGGCCGGTGTCTCTCTTCCAGGGGCCCGGGCTCAAAAATGGGTCCTACGAAAATTCTTATAATCGCTTCAGATATCGGTCATGGTGTCGTGAACAAGTACCCTGAAGGATTTTTCTTAACTCGTACAAACGCGGTCGGGAGAAATAATTATTTTGCACGTAAATCGCGATTTGGCCGGTGTCTCTCTTCCAGGGGCCCGGGCTCAAAAATGGGTCCTACGAAAATTCTTATAATCGCTTCAGATATCGGTCATGGTGTCGTGAACAAGTACCCTGAAGGATTTTTCTTAACTCGTACAAACGCGGTCGGGAGAAATAATTATTTTGCACGTAAATCGCGATTTGGCCGGTGTCTCTCTTCCAGGGGCCCGGGCTCAAAAATGGGTCCTACGAAAATTCTTATAATCGCTTCAGATATCGGTCATGGTGTCGTGAACAAGTACCCTGAAGGATTTTTCTTAACTCGTACAAACGCGGTCGGGAGAAATAATTATTTTGCACGTAAATCGCGATTTGGCCGGTGTCTCTCTTCCAGGGGCCCGGGCTCAAAAATGGGTCCTACGAAAATTCTTAAAATCGCTCCAGATATCGGTCATGGTGTCGTGAAGGAGTACCCTGAAGGATTTTTCTTAACTCGTACAAACGCGGTCGGGAGAAATAATTATTTTCCACGTAAATCGCGATTTGGCCGATGTCTCTCTTCCAGGGGCCCGGGCTCAAAAATGGGTCCTACGAAAATTCTTAAAATCGCTCCAGATATCGGACATGGTGTCGTGAAGGAGTACCCTGAAGGATTTTTCTTAACTCGTACAAACGCGGTCGGGAGAAATAATTATTTTGCACGTAAATCGCGATTTGGCCGATGTCTCTCTTCCAGGGGCCCGGGCTCAAAAATGGGTCCTACGAAAATTCTTAAAATCGCTCCAGATATCGGTCATGGTGTCGTGAAGGAGTACCCTGAAGGATTTTTCTTAACTCGTACAAACGCGGTCGGGAGAAATAATTATTTTGCACGTAAATCGCGATTTGGCCGGTGTCTCTCTTCCAGGGGCCCGGGCTCAAAAATGGGTCCTACGAAAATTCTTATAATCGCTTCAGATATCGGTCATGGTGTCGTGAACAAGTACCCTGAAGGATTTTTCTTAACTCGTACAAACGCGGTCGGGAGAAATAATTATTTTGCACGTAAATCGCGATTTGGCCGGTGTCTCTCTTCCAGGGGCCCGGGCTCAAAAATGGGTCCTACGAAAATTCTTAAAATCGCTCCAGATATCGGTCATGGTGTCGTGAAGGAGTACCCTGAAGGCTTTTTCTTAACTCGTACAAACGCGGTCGGGAGAAATAATTATTTTCCACGTAAATCGCGATTTGGCCGATGTCTCTCTTCCAGGGGCCCGGGCTCAAAAATGGGTCCTACGAAAATTCTTATAATCGCTTCAGATATCGGTCATGGTGTCGTGAACAAGTACCCTGAAGGATTTTTCTTAACTCGTACAAACGCGGTCGGGAGAAATAATTATTTTGCACGTAAATCGCGATTTGGCCGGTGTCTCTCTTCCAGGGGCCCGGGCTCAAAAATGGGTCCTACGAAAATTCTTATAATCGCTTCAGATATCGGTCATGGTGTCGTGAACAAGTACCCTGAAGGATTTTTCTTAACTCGTACAAACGCGGTCGGGAGAAATAATTATTTTGCACGTAAATCGCGATTTGGCCGGTGTCTCTCTTCCAGGGGCCCGGGCTCAAAAATGGGTCCTACGAAAATTCTTATAATCGCTTCAGATATCGGTCATGGTGTCGTGAACAAGTACCCTGAAGGATTTTTCTTAACTCGTACAAACGCGGTCGGGAGAAATAATTATTTTGCACGTAAATCGCGATTTGGCCGGTGTCTCTCTTCCAGGGGCCCGGGCTCAAAAATGGGTCCTACGAAAATTCTTATAATCGCTTCAGATATCGGTCATGGTGTCGTGAACAAGTACCCTGAAGGATTTTTCTTAACTCGTACAAACGCGGTCGGGAGAAATAATTATTTTGCACGTAAATCGCGATTTGGCCGGTGTCTCTCTTCCAGGGGCCCGGGCTCAAAAATGGGTCCTACGAAAATTCTTATAATCGCTTCAGATATCGGTCATGGTGTCGTGAACAAGTACCCTGAAGGATTTTTCTTAACTCGTACAAACGCGGTCGGGAGAAATAATTATTTTGCACGTAAATCGCGATTTGGCCGGTGTCTCTCTTCCAGGGGCCCGGGCTCAAAAATGGGTCCTACGAAAATTCTTAAAATCGCTCCAGATATCGGTCATGGTGTCGTGAAGGAGTACCCTGAAGGATTTTTCTTAACTCGTACAAACGCGGTCGGGAGAAATAATTATTTTCCACGTAAATCGCGATTTGGCCGATGTCTCTCTTCCAGGGGCCCGGGCTCAAAAATGGGTCCTACGAAAATTCTTAAAATCGCTCCAGATATCGGTCATGGTGTCGTGAAGGAGTACCCTGAAGGCTTTTTCTTAACTCGTACAAACGCGGTCGGGAGAAATAATTATTTTCCACGTAAATCGCGATTTGGCCGATGTCTCTCTTCCAGGGGCCCGGGCTCAAAAATGGGTCCTACGAAAATTCTTATAATCGCTTCAGATATCGGTCATGGTGTCGTGAACAAGTACCCTGAAGGATTTTTCTTAACTCGTACAAACGCGGTCGGGAGAAATAATTATTTTGCACGTAAATCGCGATTTGGCCGGTGTCTCTCTTCCAGGGGCCCGGGCTCAAAAATGGGTCCTACGAAAATTCTTATAATCGCTTCAGATATCGGTCATGGTGTCGTGAACAAGTACCCTGAAGGATTTTTCTTAACTCGTACAAACGCGGTCGGGAGAAATAATTATTTTGCACGTAAATCGCGATTTGGCCGGTGTCTCTCTTCCAGGGGCCCGGGCTCAAAAATGGGTCCTACGAAAATTCTTATAATCGCTTCAGATATCGGTCATGGTGTCGTGAACAAGTACCCTGAAGGATTTTTCTTAACTCGTACAAACGCGGTCGGGAGAAATAATTATTTTGCACGTAAATCGCGATTTGGCCGGTGTCTCTCTTCCAGGGGCCCGGGCTCAAAAATGGGTCCTACGAAAATTCTTAAAATCGCTCCAGATATCGGTCATGGTGTCGTGAAGGAGTACCCTGAAGGCTTTTTCTTAACTCGTACAAACGCGGTCGGGAGAAATAATTATTTTCCACGTAAATCGCGATTTGGCCGATGTCTCTCTTCCAGGGGCCCGGGCTCAAAAATGGGTCCTACGAAAATTCTTATAATCGCTTCAGATATCGGTCATGGTGTCGTGAAGGAGTACCCTGAAGGCTTTTTCTTAACTCGTACAAACGCGGTCGGGAGAAATAATTATTTTCCACGTAAATCGCGATTTGGCCGATGTCTCTCTTCCAGGGGCCCGGGCTCAAAAATGGGTCCTACGAAAATTCTTATAATCGCTTCAGATATCGGTCATGGTGTCGTGAACAAGTACCCTGAAGGATTTTTCTTAACTCGTACAAACGCGGTCGGGAGAAATAATTATTTTGCACGTAAATCGCGATTTGGCCGGTGTCTCTCTTCCAGGGGCCCGGGCTCAAAAATGGGTCCTACGAAAATTCTTATAATCGCTTCAGATATCGGTCATGGTGTCGTGAACAAGTACCCTGAAGGATTTTTCTTAACTCGTACAAACGCGGTCGGGAGAAATAATTATTTTGCACGTAAATCGCGATTTGGCCGGTGTCTCTCTTCCAGGGGCCCGGGCTCAAAAATGGGTCCTACGAAAATTCTTATAATCGCTTCAGATATCGGTCATGGTGTCGTGAACAAGTACCCTGAAGGATTTTTCTTAACTCGTACAAACGCGGTCGGGAGAAATAATTATTTTGCACGTAAATCGCGATTTGGCCGGTGTCTCTCTTCCAGGGGCCCGGGCTCAAAAATGGGTCCTACGAAAATTCTTATAATCGCTTCAGATATCGGTCATGGTGTCGTGAACAAGTACCCTGAAGGATTTTTCTTAACTCGTACAAACGCGGTCGGGAGAAATAATTATTTTGCACGTAAATCGCGATTTGGCCGGTGTCTCTCTTCCAGGGGCCCGGGCTCAAAAATGGGTCCTACGAAAATTCTTAAAATCGCTCCAGATATCGGTCATGGTGTCGTGAAGGAGTACCCTGAAGGATTTTTCTTAACTCGTACAAACGCGGTCGGGAGAAATAATTATTTTCCACGTAAATCGCGATTTGGCCGATGTCTCTCTTCCAGGGGCCCGGGCTCAAAAATGGGTCCTACGAAAATTCTTAAAATCGCTCCAGATATCGGTCATGGTGTCGTGAAGGAGTACCCTGAAGGATTTTTCTTAACTCGTACAAACGCGGTCGGGAGAAATAATTATTTTCCACGTAAATCGCGATTTGGCCGATGTCTCTCTTCCAGGGGCCCGGGCTCAAAAATGGGTCCTACGAAAATTCTTAAAATCGCTCCAGATATCGGTCATGGTGTCGTGAAGGAGTACCCTGAAGGATTTTTCTTAACTCGTACAAACGCGGTCGGGAGAAATAATTATTTTCCACGTAAATCGCGATTTGGCCGATGTCTCTCTTCCAGGGGCCCGGGCTCAAAAATGGGTCCTACGAAAATTCTTAAAATCGCTCCAGATATCGGTCATGGTGTCGTGAAGGAGTACCCTGAAGGATTTTTCTTAACTCGTACAAACGCGGTCGGGAGAAATAATTATTTTCCACGTAAATCGCGATTTGGCCGATGTCTCTCTTCCAGGGGCCCGGGCTCAAAAATGGGTCCTACGAAAATTCTTAAAATCGCTCCAGATATCGGTCATGGTGTCGTGAAGGAGTACCCTGAAGGATTTTTCTTAACTCGTACAAACGCGGTCGGGAGAAATAATTATTTTCCACGTAAATCGCGATTTGGCCGATGTCTCTCTTCCAGGGGCCCGGGCTCAAAAATGGGTCCTACGAAAATTCTTAAAATCGCTCCAGATATCGGTCATGGTGTCGTGAAGGAGTACCCTGAAGGATTTTTCTTAACTCGTACAAACGCGGTCGGGAGAAATAATTATTTTCCACGTAAATCGCGATTTGGCCGATGTCTCTCTTCCAGGGGCCCGGGCTCAAAAATGGGTCCTACGAAAATTCTTAAAATCGCTCCAGATATCGGTCATGGTGTCGTGAAGGAGTACCCTGAAGGATTTTTCTTAACTCGTACAAACGCGGTCGGGAGAAATAATTATTTTCCACGTAAATCGCGATTTGGCCGATGTCTCTCTTCCAGGGGCCCGGGCTCAAAAATGGGTCCTACGAAAATTCTTAAAATCGCTCCAGATATCGGTCATGGTGTCGTGAAGGAGTACCCTGAAGGATTTTTCTTAACTCGTACAAACGCGGTCGGGAGAAATAATTATTTTCCACGTAAATCGCGATTTGGCCGATGTCTCTCTTCCAGGGGCCCGGGCTCAAAAATGGGTCCTACGAAAATTCTTAAAATCGCTCCAGATATCGGTCATGGTGTCGTGAAGGAGTACCCTGAAGGATTTTTCTTAACTCGTACAAACGCGGTCGGGAGAAATAATTATTTTCCACGTAAATCGCGATTTGGCCGATGTCTCTCTTCCAGGGGCCCGGGCTCAAAAATGGGTCCTACGAAAATTCTTAAAATCGCTCCAGATATCGGTCATGGTGTCGTGAAGGAGTACCCTGAAGGATTTTTCTTAACTCGTACAAACGCGGTCGGGAGAAATAATTATTTTGCACGTAAATCGCGATTTGGCCGATGTCTCTCTTCCAGGGGCCCGGGCTCAAAAATGGGTCCTACGAAAATTCTTAAAATCGCTCCAGATATCGGTCATGGTGTCGTGAAGGAGTACCCTGAAGGATTTTTCTTAACTCGTACAAACGCGGTCGGGAGAAATAATTATTTTGCACGTAAATCGCGATTTGGCCGGTGTCTCTCTTCCAGGGGCCCGGGCTCAAAAATGGGTCCTACGAAAATTCTTATAATCGCTTCAGATATCGGTCATGGTGTCGTGAACAAGTACCCTGAAGGATTTTTCTTAACTCGTACAAACGCGGTCGGGAGAAATAATTATTTTGCACGTAAATCGCGATTTGGCCGGTGTCTCTCTTCCAGGGGCCCGGGCTCAAAAATGGGTCCTACGAAAATTCTTAAAATCGCTCCAGATATCGGTCATGGTGTCGTGAAGGAGTACCCTGAAGGCTTTTTCTTAACTCGTACAAACGCGGTCGGGAGAAATAATTATTTTCCACGTAAATCGCGATTTGGCCGATGTCTCTCTTCCAGGGGCCCGGGCTCAAAAATGGGTCCTACGAAAATTCTTATAATCGCTTCAGATATCGGTCATGGTGTCGTGAACAAGTACCCTGAAGGATTTTTCTTAACTCGTACAAACGCGGTCGGGAGAAATAATTATTTTGCACGTAAATCGCGATTTGGCCGGTGTCTCTCTTCCAGGGGCCCGGGCTCAAAAATGGGTCCTACGAAAATTCTTATAATCGCTTCAGATATCGGTCATGGTGTCGTGAACAAGTACCCTGAAGGATTTTTCTTAACTCGTACAAACGCGGTCGGGAGAAATAATTATTTTGCACGTAAATCGCGATTTGGCCGGTGTCTCTCTTCCAGGGGCCCGGGCTCAAAAATGGGTCCTACGAAAATTCTTATAATCGCTTCAGATATCGGTCATGGTGTCGTGAACAAGTACCCTGAAGGATTTTTCTTAACTCGTACAAACGCGGTCGGGAGAAATAATTATTTTGCACGTAAATCGCGATTTGGCCGGTGTCTCTCTTCCAGGGGCCCGGGCTCAAAAATGGGTCCTACGAAAATTCTTATAATCGCTTCAGATATCGGTCATGGTGTCGTGAACAAGTACCCTGAAGGATTTTTCTTAACTCGTACAAACGCGGTCGGGAGAAATAATTATTTTGCACGTAAATCGCGATTTGGCCGGTGTCTCTCTTCCAGGGGCCCGGGCTCAAAAATGGGTCCTACGAAAATTCTTATAATCGCTTCAGATATCGGTCATGGTGTCGTGAACAAGTACCCTGAAGGATTTTTCTTAACTCGTACAAACGCGGTCGGGAGAAATAATTATTTTGCACGTAAATCGCGATTTGGCCGGTGTCTCTCTTCCAGGGGCCCGGGCTCAAAAATGGGTCCTACGAAAATTCTTAAAATCGCTCCAGATATCGGTCATGGTGTCGTGAAGGAGTACCCTGAAGGATTTTTCTTAACTCGTACAAACGCGGTCGGGAGAAATAATTATTTTCCACGTAAATCGCGATTTGGCCGATGTCTCTCTTCCAGGGGCCCGGGCTCAAAAATGGGTCCTACGAAAATTCTTAAAATCGCTCCAGATATCGGTCATGGTGTCGTGAAGGAGTACCCTGAAGGATTTTTCTTAACTCGTACAAACGCGGTCGGGAGAAATAATTATTTTGCACGTAAATCGCGATTTGGCCGATGTCTCTCTTCCAGGGGCCCGGGCTCAAAAATGGGTCCTACGAAAATTCTTAAAATCGCTCCAGATATCGGTCATGGTGTCGTGAAGGAGTACCCTGAAGGATTTTTCTTAACTCGTACAAACGCGGTCGGGAGAAATAATTATTTTGCACGTAAATCGCGATTTGGCCGGTGTCTCTCTTCCAGGGGCCCGGGCTCAAAAATGGGTCCTACGAAAATTCTTATAATCGCTTCAGATATCGGTCATGGTGTCGTGAACAAGTACCCTGAAGGATTTTTCTTAACTCGTACAAACGCGGTCGGGAGAAATAATTATTTTGCACGTAAATCGCGATTTGGCCGGTGTCTCTCTTCCAGGGGCCCGGGCTCAAAAATGGGTCCTACGAAAATTCTTAAAATCGCTCCAGATATCGGTCATGGTGTCGTGAAGGAGTACCCTGAAGGCTTTTTCTTAACTCGTACAAACGCGGTCGGGAGAAATAATTATTTTCCACGTAAATCGCGATTTGGCCGATGTCTCTCTTCCAGGGGCCCGGGCTCAAAAATGGGTCCTACGAAAATTCTTATAATCGCTTCAGATATCGGTCATGGTGTCGTGAACAAGTACCCTGAAGGATTTTTCTTAACTCGTACAAACGCGGTCGGGAGAAATAATTATTTTGCACGTAAATCGCGATTTGGCCGGTGTCTCTCTTCCAGGGGCCCGGGCTCAAAAATGGGTCCTACGAAAATTCTTATAATCGCTTCAGATATCGGTCATGGTGTCGTGAACAAGTACCCTGAAGGATTTTTCTTAACTCGTACAAACGCGGTCGGGAGAAATAATTATTTTGCACGTAAATCGCGATTTGGCCGGTGTCTCTCTTCCAGGGGCCCGGGCTCAAAAATGGGTCCTACGAAAATTCTTATAATCGCTTCAGATATCGGTCATGGTGTCGTGAACAAGTACCCTGAAGGATTTTTCTTAACTCGTACAAACGCGGTCGGGAGAAATAATTATTTTGCACGTAAATCGCGATTTGGCCGGTGTCTCTCTTCCAGGGGCCCGGGCTCAAAAATGGGTCCTACGAAAATTCTTATAATCGCTTCAGATATCGGTCATGGTGTCGTGAACAAGTACCCTGAAGGATTTTTCTTAACTCGTACAAACGCGGTCGGGAGAAATAATTATTTTGCACGTAAATCGCGATTTGGCCGGTGTCTCTCTTCCAGGGGCCCGGGCTCAAAAATGGGTCCTACGAAAATTCTTATAATCGCTTCAGATATCGGTCATGGTGTCGTGAACAAGTACCCTGAAGGATTTTTCTTAACTCGTACAAACGCGGTCGGGAGAAATAATTATTTTGCACGTAAATCGCGATTTGGCCGGTGTCTCTCTTCCAGGGGCCCGGGCTCAAAAATGGGTCCTACGAAAATTCTTAAAATCGCTCCAGATATCGGTCATGGTGTCGTGAAGGAGTACCCTGAAGGATTTTTCTTAACTCGTACAAACGCGGTCGGGAGAAATAATTATTTTCCACGTAAATCGCGATTTGGCCGATGTCTCTCTTCCAGGGGCCCGGGCTCAAAAATGGGTCCTACGAAAATTCTTAAAATCGCTCCAGATATCGGTCATGGTGTCGTGAAGGAGTACCCTGAAGGATTTTTCTTAACTCGTACAAACGCGGTCGGGAGAAATAATTATTTTGCACGTAAATCGCGATTTGGCCGATGTCTCTCTTCCAGGGGCCCGGGCTCAAAAATGGGTCCTACGAAAATTCTTAAAATCGCTCCAGATATCGGTCATGGTGTCGTGAAGGAGTACCCTGAAGGATTTTTCTTAACTCGTACAAACGCGGTCGGGAGAAATAATTATTTTGCACGTAAATCGCGATTTGGCCGGTGTCTCTCTTCCAGGGGCCCGGGCTCAAAAATGGGTCCTACGAAAATTCTTATAATCGCTTCAGATATCGGTCATGGTGTCGTGAACAAGTACCCTGAAGGATTTTTCTTAACTCGTACAAACGCGGTCGGGAGAAATAATTATTTTGCACGTAAATCGCGATTTGGCCGGTGTCTCTCTTCCAGGGGCCCGGGCTCAAAAATGGGTCCTACGAAAATTCTTATAATCGCTTCAGATATCGGTCATGGTGTCGTGAACAAGTACCCTGAAGGATTTTTCTTAACTCGTACAAACGCGGTCGGGAGAAATAATTATTTTGCACGTAAATCGCGATTTGGCCGGTGTCTCTCTTCCAGGGGCCCGGGCTCAAAAATGGGTCCTACGAAAATTCTTATAATCGCTTCAGATATCGGTCATGGTGTCGTGAACAAGTACCCTGAAGGATTTTTCTTAACTCGTACAAACGCGGTCGGGAGAAATAATTATTTTGCACGTAAATCGCGATTTGGCCGGTGTCTCTCTTCCAGGGGCCCGGGCTCAAAAATGGGTCCTACGAAAATTCTTATAATCGCTTCAGATATCGGTCATGGTGTCGTGAACAAGTACCCTGAAGGATTTTTCTTAACTCGTACAAACGCGGTCGGGAGAAATAATTATTTTGCACGTAAATCGCGATTTGGCCGGTGTCTCTCTTCCAGGGGCCCGGGCTCAAAAATGGGTCCTACGAAAATTCTTAAAATCGCTCCAGATATCGGTCATGGTGTCGTGAAGGAGTACCCTGAAGGATTTTTCTTAACTCGTACAAACGCGGTCGGGAGAAATAATTATTTTCCACGTAAATCGCGATTTGGCCGATGTCTCTCTTCCAGGGGCCCGGGCTCAAAAATGGGTCCTACGAAAATTCTTAAAATCGCTCCAGATATCGGTCATGGTGTCGTGAAGGAGTACCCTGAAGGATTTTTCTTAACTCGTACAAACGCGGTCGGGAGAAATAATTATTTTCCACGTAAATCGCGATTTGGCCGATGTCTCTCTTCCAGGGGCCCGGGCTCAAAAATGGGTCCTACGAAAATTCTTAAAATCGCTCCAGATATCGGTCATGGTGTCGTGAAGGAGTACCCTGAAGGATTTTTCTTAACTCGTACAAACGCGGTCGGGAGAAATAATTATTTTCCACGTAAATCGCGATTTGGCCGATGTCTCTCTTCCAGGGGCCCGGGCTCAAAAATGGGTCCTACGAAAATTCTTAAAATCGCTCCAGATATCGGTCATGGTGTCGTGAAGGAGTACCCTGAAGGATTTTTCTTAACTCGTACAAACGCGGTCGGGAGAAATAATTATTTTGCACGTAAATCGCGATTTGGCCGGTGTCTCTCTTCCAGGGGCCCGGGCTCAAAAATGGGTCCTACGAAAATTCTTAAAATCGCTCCAGATATCGGTCATGGTGTCGTGAAGGAGTACCCTGAAGGCTTTTTCTTAACTCGTACAAACGCGGTCGGGAGAAATAATTATTTTCCACGTAAATCGCGATTTGGCCGATGTCTCTCTTCCAGGGGCCCGGGCTCAAAAATGGGTCCTACGAAAATTCTTATAATCGCTTCAGATATCGGTCATGGTGTCGTGAACAAGTACCCTGAAGGATTTTTCTTAACTCGTACAAACGCGGTCGGGAGAAATAATTATTTTGCACGTAAATCGCGATTTGGCCGGTGTCTCTCTTCCAGGGGCCCGGGCTCAAAAATGGGTCCTACGAAAATTCTTATAATCGCTTCAGATATCGGTCATGGTGTCGTGAACAAGTACCCTGAAGGATTTTTCTTAACTCGTACAAACGCGGTCGGGAGAAATAATTATTTTGCACGTAAATCGCGATTTGGCCGGTGTCTCTCTTCCAGGGGCCCGGGCTCAAAAATGGGTCCTACGAAAATTCTTATAATCGCTTCAGATATCGGTCATGGTGTCGTGAACAAGTACCCTGAAGGATTTTTCTTAACTCGTACAAACGCGGTCGGGAGAAATAATTATTTTGCACGTAAATCGCGATTTGGCCGGTGTCTCTCTTCCAGGGGCCCGGGCTCAAAAATGGGTCCTACGAAAATTCTTATAATCGCTTCAGATATCGGTCATGGTGTCGTGAACAAGTACCCTGAAGGATTTTTCTTAACTCGTACAAACGCGGTCGGGAGAAATAATTATTTTGCACGTAAATCGCGATTTGGCCGGTGTCTCTCTTCCAGGGGCCCGGGCTCAAAAATGGGTCCTACGAAAATTCTTATAATCGCTTCAGATATCGGTCATGGTGTCGTGAACAAGTACCCTGAAGGATTTTTCTTAACTCGTACAAACGCGGTCGGGAGAAATAATTATTTTGCACGTAAATCGCGATTTGGCCGGTGTCTCTCTTCCAGGGGCCCGGGCTCAAAAATGGGTCCTACGAAAATTCTTAAAATCGCTCCAGATATCGGTCATGGTGTCGTGAAGGAGTACCCTGAAGGATTTTTCTTAACTCGTACAAACGCGGTCGGGAGAAATAATTATTTTCCACGTAAATCGCGATTTGGCCGATGTCTCTCTTCCAGGGGCCCGGGCTCAAAAATGGGTCCTACGAAAATTCTTAAAATCGCTCCAGATATCGGTCATGGTGTCGTGAAGGAGTACCCTGAAGGATTTTTCTTAACTCGTACAAACGCGGTCGGGAGAAATAATTATTTTGCACGTAAATCGCGATTTGGCCGATGTCTCTCTTCCAGGGGCCCGGGCTCAAAAATGGGTCCTACGAAAATTCTTAAAATCGCTCCAGATATCGGTCATGGTGTCGTGAAGGAGTACCCTGAAGGATTTTTCTTAACTCGTACAAACGCGGTCGGGAGAAATAATTATTTTGCACGTAAATCGCGATTTGGCCGGTGTCTCTCTTCCAGGGGCCCGGGCTCAAAAATGGGTCCTACGAAAATTCTTATAATCGCTTCAGATATCGGTCATGGTGTCGTGAACAAGTACCCTGAAGGATTTTTCTTAACTCGTACAAACGCGGTCGGGAGAAATAATTATTTTGCACGTAAATCGCGATTTGGCCGGTGTCTCTCTTCCAGGGGCCCGGGCTCAAAAATGGGTCCTACGAAAATTCTTAAAATCGCTCCAGATATCGGTCATGGTGTCGTGAAGGAGTACCCTGAAGGCTTTTTCTTAACTCGTACAAACGCGGTCGGGAGAAATAATTATTTTCCACGTAAATCGCGATTTGGCCGATGTCTCTCTTCCAGGGGCCCGGGCTCAAAAATGGGTCCTACGAAAATTCTTATAATCGCTTCAGATATCGGTCATGGTGTCGTGAACAAGTACCCTGAAGGATTTTTCTTAACTCGTACAAACGCGGTCGGGAGAAATAATTATTTTGCACGTAAATCGCGATTTGGCCGGTGTCTCTCTTCCAGGGGCCCGGGCTCAAAAATGGGTCCTACGAAAATTCTTATAATCGCTTCAGATATCGGTCATGGTGTCGTGAACAAGTACCCTGAAGGATTTTTCTTAACTCGTACAAACGCGGTCGGGAGAAATAATTATTTTGCACGTAAATCGCGATTTGGCCGGTGTCTCTCTTCCAGGGGCCCGGGCTCAAAAATGGGTCCTACGAAAATTCTTATAATCGCTTCAGATATCGGTCATGGTGTCGTGAACAAGTACCCTGAAGGATTTTTCTTAACTCGTACAAACGCGGTCGGGAGAAATAATTATTTTGCACGTAAATCGCGATTTGGCCGGTGTCTCTCTTCCAGGGGCCCGGGCTCAAAAATGGGTCCTACGAAAATTCTTATAATCGCTTCAGATATCGGTCATGGTGTCGTGAACAAGTACCCTGAAGGATTTTTCTTAACTCGTACAAACGCGGTCGGGAGAAATAATTATTTTGCACGTAAATCGCGATTTGGCCGGTGTCTCTCTTCCAGGGGCCCGGGCTCAAAAATGGGTCCTACGAAAATTCTTAAAATCGCTCCAGATATCGGTCATGGTGTCGTGAAGGAGTACCCTGAAGGCTTTTTCTTAACTCGTACAAACGCGGTCGGGAGAAATAATTATTTTCCACGTAAATCGCGATTTGGCCGATGTCTCTCTTCCAGGGGCCCGGGCTCAAAAATGGGTCCTACGAAAATTCTTATAATCGCTTCAGATATCGGTCATGGTGTCGTGAACAAGTACCCTGAAGGATTTTTCTTAACTCGTACAAACGCGGTCGGGAGAAATAATTATTTTGCACGTAAATCGCGATTTGGCCGGTGTCTCTCTTCCAGGGGCCCGGGCTCAAAAATGGGTCCTACGAAAATTCTTATAATCGCTTCAGATATCGGTCATGGTGTCGTGAACAAGTACCCTGAAGGATTTTTCTTAACTCGTACAAACGCGGTCGGGAGAAATAATTATTTTGCACGTAAATCGCGATTTGGCCGGTGTCTCTCTTCCAGGGGCCCGGGCTCAAAAATGGGTCCTACGAAAATTCTTATAATCGCTTCAGATATCGGTCATGGTGTCGTGAACAAGTACCCTGAAGGATTTTTCTTAACTCGTACAAACGCGGTCGGGAGAAATAATTATTTTGCACGTAAATCGCGATTTGGCCGGTGTCTCTCTTCCAGGGGCCCGGGCTCAAAAATGGGTCCTACGAAAATTCTTATAATCGCTTCAGATATCGGTCATGGTGTCGTGAACAAGTACCCTGAAGGATTTTTCTTAACTCGTACAAACGCGGTCGGGAGAAATAATTATTTTGCACGTAAATCGCGATTTGGCCGGTGTCTCTCTTCCAGGGGCCCGGGCTCAAAAATGGGTCCTACGAAAATTCTTATAATCGCTTCAGATATCGGTCATGGTGTCGTGAACAAGTACCCTGAAGGATTTTTCTTAACTCGTACAAACGCGGTCGGGAGAAATAATTATTTTGCACGTAAATCGCGATTTGGCCGGTGTCTCTCTTCCAGGGGCCCGGGCTCAAAAATGGGTCCTACGAAAATTCTTAAAATCGCTCCAGATATCGGTCATGGTGTCGTGAAGGAGTACCCTGAAGGATTTTTCTTAACTCGTACAAACGCGGTCGGGAGAAATAATTATTTTCCACGTAAATCGCGATTTGGCCGATGTCTCTCTTCCAGGGGCCCGGGCTCAAAAATGGGTCCTACGAAAATTCTTAAAATCGCTCCAGATATCGGTCATGGTGTCGTGAAGGAGTACCCTGAAGGATTTTTCTTAACTCGTACAAACGCGGTCGGGAGAAATAATTATTTTGCACGTAAATCGCGATTTGGCCGATGTCTCTCTTCCAGGGGCCCGGGCTCAAAAATGGGTCCTACGAAAATTCTTAAAATCGCTCCAGATATCGGTCATGGTGTCGTGAAGGAGTACCCTGAAGGATTTTTCTTAACTCGTACAAACGCGGTCGGGAGAAATAATTATTTTGCACGTAAATCGCGATTTGGCCGGTGTCTCTCTTCCAGGGGCCCGGGCTCAAAAATGGGTCCTACGAAAATTCTTATAATCGCTTCAGATATCGGTCATGGTGTCGTGAACAAGTACCCTGAAGGATTTTTCTTAACTCGTACAAACGCGGTCGGGAGAAATAATTATTTTGCACGTAAATCGCGATTTGGCCGGTGTCTCTCTTCCAGGGGCCCGGGCTCAAAAATGGGTCCTACGAAAATTCTTAAAATCGCTCCAGATATCGGTCATGGTGTCGTGAAGGAGTACCCTGAAGGCTTTTTCTTAACTCGTACAAACGCGGTCGGGAGAAATAATTATTTTGCACGTAAATCGCGATTTGGCCGATGTCTCTCTTCCAGGGGCCCGGGCTCAAAAATGGGTCCTACGAAAATTCTTAAAATCGCTCCAGATATCGGTCATGGTGTCGTGAAGGAGTACCCTGAAGGATTTTTCTTAACTCGTACAAACGCGGTCGGGAGAAATAATTATTTTGCACGTAAATCGCGATTTGGCCGGTGTCTCTCTTCCAGGGGCTCGGGCTCAAAAATGGGTCCTACGAAAATTCTTATAATCGCTTCAGATATCGGTCATGGTGTCGTGAACAAGTACCCTGAAGGATTTTTCTTAACTCGTACAAACGCGGTCGGGAGAAATAATTATTTTGCACGTAAATCGCGATTTGGCCGGTGTCTCTCTTCCAGGGGCCCGGGCTCAAAAATGGGTCCTACGAAAATTCTTAAAATCGCTCCAGATATCGGTCATGGTGTCGTGAAGGAGTACCCTGAAGGCTTTTTCTTAACTCGTACAAACGCGGTCGGGAGAAATAATTATTTTCCACGTAAATCGCGATTTGGCCGATGTCTCTCTTCCAGGGGCCCGGGCTCAAAAATGGGTCCTACGAAAATTCTTATAATCGCTTCAGATATCGGTCATGGTGTCGTGAACAAGTACCCTGAAGGATTTTTCTTAACTCGTACAAACGCGGTCGGGAGAAATAATTATTTTGCACGTAAATCGCGATTTGGCCGGTGTCTCTCTTCCAGGGGCCCGGGCTCAAAAATGGGTCCTACGAAAATTCTTATAATCGCTTCAGATATCGGTCATGGTGTCGTGAACAAGTACCCTGAAGGATTTTTCTTAACTCGTACAAACGCGGTCGGGAGAAATAATTATTTTGCACGTAAATCGCGATTTGGCCGGTGTCTCTCTTCCAGGGGCCCGGGCTCAAAAATGGGTCCTACGAAAATTCTTATAATCGCTTCAGATATCGGTCATGGTGTCGTGAACAAGTACCCTGAAGGATTTTTCTTAACTCGTACAAACGCGGTCGGGAGAAATAATTATTTTGCACGTAAATCGCGATTTGGCCGGTGTCTCTCTTCCAGGGGCCCGGGCTCAAAAATGGGTCCTACGAAAATTCTTATAATCGCTTCAGATATCGGTCATGGTGTCGTGAACAAGTACCCTGAAGGATTTTTCTTAACTCGTACAAACGCGGTCGGGAGAAATAATTATTTTGCACGTAAATCGCGATTTGGCCGGTGTCTCTCTTCCAGGGGCCCGGGCTCAAAAATGGGTCCTACGAAAATTCTTATAATCGCTTCAGATATCGGTCATGGTGTCGTGAACAAGTACCCTGAAGGATTTTTCTTAACTCGTACAAACGCGGTCGGGAGAAATAATTATTTTGCACGTAAATCGCGATTTGGCCGGTGTCTCTCTTCCAGGGGCCCGGGCTCAAAAATGGGTCCTACGAAAATTCTTAAAATCGCTCCAGATATCGGTCATGGTGTCGTGAAGGAGTACCCTGAAGGATTTTTCTTAACTCGTACAAACGCGGTCGGGAGAAATAATTATTTTCCACGTAAATCGCGATTTGGCCGATGTCTCTCTTCCAGGGGCCCGGGCTCAAAAATGGGTCCTACGAAAATTCTTAAAATCGCTCCAGATATCGGTCATGGTGTCGTGAAGGAGTACCCTGAAGGATTTTTCTTAACTCGTACAAACGCGGTCGGGAGAAATAATTATTTTGCACGTAAATCGCGATTTGGCCGATGTCTCTCTTCCAGGGGCCCGGGCTCAAAAATGGGTCCTACGAAAATTCTTAAAATCGCTCCAGATATCGGTCATGGTGTCGTGAAGGAGTACCCTGAAGGATTTTTCTTAACTCGTACAAACGCGGTCGGGAGAAATAATTATTTTGCACGTAAATCGCGATTTGGCCGGTGTCTCTCTTCCAGGGGCCCGGGCTCAAAAATGGGTCCTACGAAAATTCTTAAAATCGCTCCAGATATCGGTCATGGTGTCGTGAAGGAGTACCCTGAAGGCTTTTTCTTAACTCGTACAAACGCGGTCGGGAGAAATAATTATTTTCCACGTAAATCGCGATTTGGCCGATGTCTCTCTTCCAGGGGCCCGGGCTCAAAAATGGGTCCTACGAAAATTCTTATAATCGCTTCAGATATCGGTCATGGTGTCGTGAACAAGTACCCTGAAGGATTTTTCTTAACTCGTACAAACGCGGTCGGGAGAAATAATTATTTTGCACGTAAATCGCGATTTGGCCGGTGTCTCTCTTCCAGGGGCCCGGGCTCAAAAATGGGTCCTACGAAAATTCTTATAATCGCTTCAGATATCGGTCATGGTGTCGTGAACAAGTACCCTGAAGGATTTTTCTTAACTCGTACAAACGCGGTCGGGAGAAATAATTATTTTGCACGTAAATCGCGATTTGGCCGGTGTCTCTCTTCCAGGGGCCCGGGCTCAAAAATGGGTCCTACGAAAATTCTTATAATCGCTTCAGATATCGGTCATGGTGTCGTGAACAAGTACCCTGAAGGATTTTTCTTAACTCGTACAAACGCGGTCGGGAGAAATAATTATTTTGCACGTAAATCGCGATTTGGCCGGTGTCTCTCTTCCAGGGGCCCGGGCTCAAAAATGGGTCCTACGAAAATTCTTATAATCGCTTCAGATATCGGTCATGGTGTCGTGAACAAGTACCCTGAAGGATTTTTCTTAACTCGTACAAACGCGGTCGGGAGAAATAATTATTTTGCACGTAAATCGCGATTTGGCCGGTGTCTCTCTTCCAGGGGCCCGGGCTCAAAAATGGGTCCTACGAAAATTCTTAAAATCGCTCCAGATATCGGTCATGGTGTCGTGAAGGAGTACCCTGAAGGATTTTTCTTAACTCGTACAAACGCGGTCGGGAGAAATAATTATTTTCCACGTAAATCGCGATTTGGCCGATGTCTCTCTTCCAGGGGCCCGGGCTCAAAAATGGGTCCTACGAAAATTCTTAAAATCGCTCCAGATATCGGTCATGGTGTCGTGAAGGAGTACCCTGAAGGATTTTTCTTAACTCGTACAAACGCGGTCGGGAGAAATAATTATTTTGCACGTAAATCGCGATTTGGCCGATGTCTCTCTTCCAGGGGCCCGGGCTCAAAAATGGGTCCTACGAAAATTCTTAAAATCGCTCCAGATATCGGTCATGGTGTCGTGAAGGAGTACCCTGAAGGATTTTTCTTAACTCGTACAAACGCGGTCGGGAGAAATAATTATTTTGCACGTAAATCGCGATTTGGCCGGTGTCTCTCTTCCAGGGGCCCGGGCTCAAAAATGGGTCCTACGAAAATTCTTATAATCGCTTCAGATATCGGTCATGGTGTCGTGAACAAGTACCCTGAAGGATTTTTCTTAACTCGTACAAACGCGGTCGGGAGAAATAATTATTTTGCACGTAAATCGCGATTTGGCCGGTGTCTCTCTTCCAGGGGCCCGGGCTCAAAAATGGGTCCTACGAAAATTCTTAAAATCGCTCCAGATATCGGTCATGGTGTCGTGAAGGAGTACCCTGAAGGCTTTTTCTTAACTCGTACAAACGCGGTCGGGAGAAATAATTATTTTCCACGTAAATCGCGATTTGGCCGATGTCTCTCTTCCAGGGGCCCGGGCTCAAAAATGGGTCCTACGAAAATTCTTATAATCGCTTCAGATATCGGTCATGGTGTCGTGAACAAGTACCCTGAAGGATTTTTCTTAACTCGTACAAACGCGGTCGGGAGAAATAATTATTTTGCACGTAAATCGCGATTTGGCCGGTGTCTCTCTTCCAGGGGCCCGGGCTCAAAAATGGGTCCTACGAAAATTCTTATAATCGCTTCAGATATCGGTCATGGTGTCGTGAACAAGTACCCTGAAGGATTTTTCTTAACTCGTACAAACGCGGTCGGGAGAAATAATTATTTTGCACGTAAATCGCGATTTGGCCGGTGTCTCTCTTCCAGGGGCCCGGGCTCAAAAATGGGTCCTACGAAAATTCTTATAATCGCTTCAGATATCGGTCATGGTGTCGTGAACAAGTACCCTGAAGGATTTTTCTTAACTCGTACAAACGCGGTCGGGAGAAATAATTATTTTGCACGTAAATCGCGATTTGGCCGGTGTCTCTCTTCCAGGGGCCCGGGCTCAAAAATGGGTCCTACGAAAATTCTTATAATCGCTTCAGATATCGGTCATGGTGTCGTGAACAAGTACCCTGAAGGATTTTTCTTAACTCGTACAAACGCGGTCGGGAGAAATAATTATTTTGCACGTAAATCGCGATTTGGCCGGTGTCTCTCTTCCAGGGGCCCGGGCTCAAAAATGGGTCCTACGAAAATTCTTATAATCGCTTCAGATATCGGTCATGGTGTCGTGAACAAGTACCCTGAAGGATTTTTCTTAACTCGTACAAACGCGGTCGGGAGAAATAATTATTTTGCACGTAAATCGCGATTTGGCCGGTGTCTCTCTTCCAGGGGCCCGGGCTCAAAAATGGGTCCTACGAAAATTCTTAAAATCGCTCCAGATATCGGTCATGGTGTCGTGAAGGAGTACCCTGAAGGATTTTTCTTAACTCGTACAAACGCGGTCGGGAGAAATAATTATTTTCCACGTAAATCGCGATTTGGCCGATGTCTCTCTTCCAGGGGCCCGGGCTCAAAAATGGGTCCTACGAAAATTCTTAAAATCGCTCCAGATATCGGTCATGGTGTCGTGAAGGAGTACCCTGAAGGATTTTTCTTAACTCGTACAAACGCGGTCGGGAGAAATAATTATTTTGCACGTAAATCGCGATTTGGCCGATGTCTCTCTTCCAGGGGCCCGGGCTCAAAAATGGGTCCTACGAAAATTCTTAAAATCGCTCCAGATATCGGTCATGGTGTCGTGAAGGAGTACCCTGAAGGATTTTTCTTAACTCGTACAAACGCGGTCGGGAGAAATAATTATTTTGCACGTAAATCGCGATTTGGCCGGTGTCTCTCTTCCAGGGGCCCGGGCTCAAAAATGGGTCCTACGAAAATTCTTATAATCGCTTCAGATATCGGTCATGGTGTCGTGAACAAGTACCCTGAAGGATTTTTCTTAACTCGTACAAACGCGGTCGGGAGAAATAATTATTTTGCACGTAAATCGCGATTTGGCCGGTGTCTCTCTTCCAGGGGCCCGGGCTCAAAAATGGGTCCTACGAAAATTCTTAAAATCGCTCCAGATATCGGTCATGGTGTCGTGAAGGAGTACCCTGAAGGCTTTTTCTTAACTCGTACAAACGCGGTCGGGAGAAATAATTATTTTCCACGTAAATCGCGATTTGGCCGATGTCTCTCTTCCAGGGGCCCGGGCTCAAAAATGGGTCCTACGAAAATTCTTATAATCGCTTCAGATATCGGTCATGGTGTCGTGAACAAGTACCCTGAAGGATTTTTCTTAACTCGTACAAACGCGGTCGGGAGAAATAATTATTTTGCACGTAAATCGCGATTTGGCCGGTGTCTCTCTTCCAGGGGCCCGGGCTCAAAAATGGGTCCTACGAAAATTCTTATAATCGCTTCAGATATCGGTCATGGTGTCGTGAACAAGTACCCTGAAGGATTTTTCTTAACTCGTACAAACGCGGTCGGGAGAAATAATTATTTTGCACGTAAATCGCGATTTGGCCGGTGTCTCTCTTCCAGGGGCCCGGGCTCAAAAATGGGTCCTACGAAAATTCTTATAATCGCTTCAGATATCGGTCATGGTGTCGTGAACAAGTACCCTGAAGGATTTTTCTTAACTCGTACAAACGCGGTCGGGAGAAATAATTATTTTGCACGTAAATCGCGATTTGGCCGGTGTCTCTCTTCCAGGGGCCCGGGCTCAAAAATGGGTCCTACGAAAATTCTTATAATCGCTTCAGATATCGGTCATGGTGTCGTGAACAAGTACCCTGAAGGATTTTTCTTAACTCGTACAAACGCGGTCGGGAGAAATAATTATTTTGCACGTAAATCGCGATTTGGCCGGTGTCTCTCTTCCAGGGGCCCGGGCTCAAAAATGGGTCCTACGAAAATTCTTAAAATCGCTCCAGATATCGGTCATGGTGTCGTGAAGGAGTACCCTGAAGGCTTTTTCTTAACTCGTACAAACGCGGTCGGGAGAAATAATTATTTTCCACGTAAATCGCGATTTGGCCGATGTCTCTCTTCCAGGGGCCCGGGCTCAAAAATGGGTCCTACGAAAATTCTTATAATCGCTTCAGATATCGGTCATGGTGTCGTGAACAAGTACCCTGAAGGATTTTTCTTAACTCGTACAAACGCGGTCGGGAGAAATAATTATTTTGCACGTAAATCGCGATTTGGCCGGTGTCTCTCTTCCAGGGGCCCGGGCTCAAAAATGGGTCCTACGAAAATTCTTATAATCGCTTCAGATATCGGTCATGGTGTCGTGAACAAGTACCCTGAAGGATTTTTCTTAACTCGTACAAACGCGGTCGGGAGAAATAATTATTTTGCACGTAAATCGCGATTTGGCCGGTGTCTCTCTTCCAGGGGCCCGGGCTCAAAAATGGGTCCTACGAAAATTCTTATAATCGCTTCAGATATCGGTCATGGTGTCGTGAACAAGTACCCTGAAGGATTTTTCTTAACTCGTACAAACGCGGTCGGGAGAAATAATTATTTTGCACGTAAATCGCGATTTGGCCGGTGTCTCTCTTCCAGGGGCCCGGGCTCAAAAATGGGTCCTACGAAAATTCTTATAATCGCTTCAGATATCGGTCATGGTGTCGTGAACAAGTACCCTGAAGGATTTTTCTTAACTCGTACAAACGCGGTCGGGAGAAATAATTATTTTGCACGTAAATCGCGATTTGGCCGGTGTCTCTCTTCCAGGGGCCCGGGCTCAAAAATGGGTCCTACGAAAATTCTTATAATCGCTTCAGATATCGGTCATGGTGTCGTGAACAAGTACCCTGAAGGATTTTTCTTAACTCGTACAAACGCGGTCGGGAGAAATAATTATTTTGCACGTAAATCGCGATTTGGCCGGTGTCTCTCTTCCAGGGGCCCGGGCTCAAAAATGGGTCCTACGAAAATTCTTAAAATCGCTCCAGATATCGGTCATGGTGTCGTGAAGGAGTACCCTGAAGGATTTTTCTTAACTCGTACAAACGCGGTCGGGAGAAATAATTATTTTCCACGTAAATCGCGATTTGGCCGATGTCTCTCTTCCAGGGGCCCGGGCTCAAAAATGGGTCCTACGAAAATTCTTAAAATCGCTCCAGATATCGGTCATGGTGTCGTGAAGGAGTACCCTGAAGGATTTTTCTTAACTCGTACAAACGCGGTCGGGAGAAATAATTATTTTGCACGTAAATCGCGATTTGGCCGATGTCTCTCTTCCAGGGGCCCGGGCTCAAAAATGGGTCCTACGAAAATTCTTAAAATCGCTCCAGATATCGGTCATGGTGTCGTGAAGGAGTACCCTGAAGGATTTTTCTTAACTCGTACAAACGCGGTCGGGAGAAATAATTATTTTGCACGTAAATCGCGATTTGGCCGGTGTCTCTCTTCCAGGGGCCCGGGCTCAAAAATGGGTCCTACGAAAATTCTTATAATCGCTTCAGATATCGGTCATGGTGTCGTGAACAAGTACCCTGAAGGATTTTTCTTAACTCGTACAAACGCGGTCGGGAGAAATAATTATTTTGCACGTAAATCGCGATTTGGCCGGTGTCTCTCTTCCAGGGGCCCGGGCTCAAAAATGGGTCCTACGAAAATTCTTAAAATCGCTCCAGATATCGGTCATGGTGTCGTGAAGGAGTACCCTGAAGGCTTTTTCTTAACTCGTACAAACGCGGTCGGGAGAAATAATTATTTTGCACGTAAATCGCGATTTGGCCGATGTCTCTCTTCCAGGGGCCCGGGCTCAAAAATGGGTCCTACGAAAATTCTTAAAATCGCTCCAGATATCGGTCATGGTGTCGTGAAGGAGTACCCTGAAGGATTTTTCTTAACTCGTACAAACGCGGTCGGGAGAAATAATTATTTTGCACGTAAATCGCGATTTGGCCGGTGTCTCTCTTCCAGGGGCCCGGGCTCAAAAATGGGTCCTACGAAAATTCTTATAATCGCTTCAGATATCGGTCATGGTGTCGTGAACAAGTACCCTGAAGGATTTTTCTTAACTCGTACAAACGCGGTCGGGAGAAATAATTATTTTGCACGTAAATCGCGATTTGGCCGGTGTCTCTCTTCCAGGGGCCCGGGCTCAAAAATGGGTCCTACGAAAATTCTTAAAATCGCTCCAGATATCGGTCATGGTGTCGTGAAGGAGTACCCTGAAGGCTTTTTCTTAACTCGTACAAACGCGGTCGGGAGAAATAATTATTTTCCACGTAAATCGCGATTTGGCCGATGTCTCTCTTCCAGGGGCCCGGGCTCAAAAATGGGTCCTACGAAAATTCTTATAATCGCTTCAGATATCGGTCATGGTGTCGTGAACAAGTACCCTGAAGGATTTTTCTTAACTCGTACAAACGCGGTCGGGAGAAATAATTATTTTGCACGTAAATCGCGATTTGGCCGGTGTCTCTCTTCCAGGGGCCCGGGCTCAAAAATGGGTCCTACGAAAATTCTTATAATCGCTTCAGATATCGGTCATGGTGTCGTGAACAAGTACCCTGAAGGATTTTTCTTAACTCGTACAAACGCGGTCGGGAGAAATAATTATTTTGCACGTAAATCGCGATTTGGCCGGTGTCTCTCTTCCAGGGGCCCGGGCTCAAAAATGGGTCCTACGAAAATTCTTATAATCGCTTCAGATATCGGTCATGGTGTCGTGAACAAGTACCCTGAAGGATTTTTCTTAACTCGTACAAACGCGGTCGGGAGAAATAATTATTTTGCACGTAAATCGCGATTTGGCCGGTGTCTCTCTTCCAGGGGCCCGGGCTCAAAAATGGGTCCTACGAAAATTCTTATAATCGCTTCAGATATCGGTCATGGTGTCGTGAACAAGTACCCTGAAGGATTTTTCTTAACTCGTACAAACGCGGTCGGGAGAAATAATTATTTTGCACGTAAATCGCGATTTGGCCGGTGTCTCTCTTCCAGGGGCCCGGGCTCAAAAATGGGTCCTACGAAAATTCTTATAATCGCTTCAGATATCGGTCATGGTGTCGTGAACAAGTACCCTGAAGGATTTTTCTTAACTCGTACAAACGCGGTCGGGAGAAATAATTATTTTGCACGTAAATCGCGATTTGGCCGGTGTCTCTCTTCCAGGGGCCCGGGCTCAAAAATGGGTCCTACGAAAATTCTTAAAATCGCTCCAGATATCGGTCATGGTGTCGTGAAGGAGTACCCTGAAGGATTTTTCTTAACTCGTACAAACGCGGTCGGGAGAAATAATTATTTTCCACGTAAATCGCGATTTGGCCGATGTCTCTCTTCCAGGGGCCCGGGCTCAAAAATGGGTCCTACGAAAATTCTTAAAATCGCTCCAGATATCGGTCATGGTGTCGTGAAGGAGTACCCTGAAGGATTTTTCTTAACTCGTACAAACGCGGTCGGGAGAAATAATTATTTTGCACGTAAATCGCGATTTGGCCGATGTCTCTCTTCCAGGGGCCCGGGCTCAAAAATGGGTCCTACGAAAATTCTTAAAATCGCTCCAGATATCGGTCATGGTGTCGTGAAGGAGTACCCTGAAGGATTTTTCTTAACTCGTACAAACGCGGTCGGGAGAAATAATTATTTTGCACGTAAATCGCGATTTGGCCGGTGTCTCTCTTCCAGGGGCCCGGGCTCAAAAATGGGTCCTACGAAAATTCTTAAAATCGCTCCAGATATCGGTCATGGTGTCGTGAAGGAGTACCCTGAAGGCTTTTTCTTAACTCGTACAAACGCGGTCGGGAGAAATAATTATTTTCCACGTAAATCGCGATTTGGCCGATGTCTCTCTTCCAGGGGCCCGGGCTCAAAAATGGGTCCTACGAAAATTCTTATAATCGCTTCAGATATCGGTCATGGTGTCGTGAACAAGTACCCTGAAGGATTTTTCTTAACTCGTACAAACGCGGTCGGGAGAAATAATTATTTTGCACGTAAATCGCGATTTGGCCGGTGTCTCTCTTCCAGGGGCCCGGGCTCAAAAATGGGTCCTACGAAAATTCTTATAATCGCTTCAGATATCGGTCATGGTGTCGTGAACAAGTACCCTGAAGGATTTTTCTTAACTCGTACAAACGCGGTCGGGAGAAATAATTATTTTGCACGTAAATCGCGATTTGGCCGGTGTCTCTCTTCCAGGGGCCCGGGCTCAAAAATGGGTCCTACGAAAATTCTTATAATCGCTTCAGATATCGGTCATGGTGTCGTGAACAAGTACCCTGAAGGATTTTTCTTAACTCGTACAAACGCGGTCGGGAGAAATAATTATTTTGCACGTAAATCGCGATTTGGCCGGTGTCTCTCTTCCAGGGGCCCGGGCTCAAAAATGGGTCCTACGAAAATTCTTATAATCGCTTCAGATATCGGTCATGGTGTCGTGAACAAGTACCCTGAAGGATTTTTCTTAACTCGTACAAACGCGGTCGGGAGAAATAATTATTTTGCACGTAAATCGCGATTTGGCCGGTGTCTCTCTTCCAGGGGCCCGGGCTCAAAAATGGGTCCTACGAAAATTCTTATAATCGCTTCAGATATCGGTCATGGTGTCGTGAACAAGTACCCTGAAGGATTTTTCTTAACTCGTACAAACGCGGTCGGGAGAAATAATTATTTTGCACGTAAATCGCGATTTGGCCGGTGTCTCTCTTCCAGGGGCCCGGGCTCAAAAATGGGTCCTACGAAAATTCTTAAAATCGCTCCAGATATCGGTCATGGTGTCGTGAAGGAGTACCCTGAAGGATTTTTCTTAACTCGTACAAACGCGGTCGGGAGAAATAATTATTTTCCACGTAAATCGCGATTTGGCCGATGTCTCTCTTCCAGGGGCCCGGGCTCAAAAATGGGTCCTACGAAAATTCTTAAAATCGCTCCAGATATCGGTCATGGTGTCGTGAAGGAGTACCCTGAAGGATTTTTCTTAACTCGTACAAACGCGGTCGGGAGAAATAATTATTTTGCACGTAAATCGCGATTTGGCCGATGTCTCTCTTCCAGGGGCCCGGGCTCAAAAATGGGTCCTACGAAAATTCTTAAAATCGCTCCAGATATCGGTCATGGTGTCGTGAAGGAGTACCCTGAAGGATTTTTCTTAACTCGTACAAACGCGGTCGGGAGAAATAATTATTTTGCACGTAAATCGCGATTTGGCCGGTGTCTCTCTTCCAGGGGCCCGGGCTCAAAAATGGGTCCTACGAAAATTCTTATAATCGCTTCAGATATCGGTCATGGTGTCGTGAACAAGTACCCTGAAGGATTTTTCTTAACTCGTACAAACGCGGTCGGGAGAAATAATTATTTTGCACGTAAATCGCGATTTGGCCGGTGTCTCTCTTCCAGGGGCCCGGGCTCAAAAATGGGTCCTACGAAAATTCTTAAAATCGCTCCAGATATCGGTCATGGTGTCGTGAAGGAGTACCCTGAAGGCTTTTTCTTAACTCGTACAAACGCGGTCGGGAGAAATAATTATTTTCCACGTAAATCGCGATTTGGCCGATGTCTCTCTTCCAGGGGCCCGGGCTCAAAAATGGGTCCTACGAAAATTCTTATAATCGCTTCAGATATCGGTCATGGTGTCGTGAACAAGTACCCTGAAGGATTTTTCTTAACTCGTACAAACGCGGTCGGGAGAAATAATTATTTTGCACGTAAATCGCGATTTGGCCGGTGTCTCTCTTCCAGGGGCCCGGGCTCAAAAATGGGTCCTACGAAAATTCTTATAATCGCTTCAGATATCGGTCATGGTGTCGTGAACAAGTACCCTGAAGGATTTTTCTTAACTCGTACAAACGCGGTCGGGAGAAATAATTATTTTGCACGTAAATCGCGATTTGGCCGGTGTCTCTCTTCCAGGGGCCCGGGCTCAAAAATGGGTCCTACGAAAATTCTTATAATCGCTTCAGATATCGGTCATGGTGTCGTGAACAAGTACCCTGAAGGATTTTTCTTAACTCGTACAAACGCGGTCGGGAGAAATAATTATTTTGCACGTAAATCGCGATTTGGCCGGTGTCTCTCTTCCAGGGGCCCGGGCTCAAAAATGGGTCCTACGAAAATTCTTATAATCGCTTCAGATATCGGTCATGGTGTCGTGAACAAGTACCCTGAAGGATTTTTCTTAACTCGTACAAACGCGGTCGGGAGAAATAATTATTTTGCACGTAAATCGCGATTTGGCCGGTGTCTCTCTTCCAGGGGCCCGGGCTCAAAAATGGGTCCTACGAAAATTCTTATAATCGCTTCAGATATCGGTCATGGTGTCGTGAACAAGTACCCTGAAGGATTTTTCTTAACTCGTACAAACGCGGTCGGGAGAAATAATTATTTTGCACGTAAATCGCGATTTGGCCGGTGTCTCTCTTCCAGGGGCCCGGGCTCAAAAATGGGTCCTACGAAAATTCTTAAAATCGCTCCAGATATCGGTCATGGTGTCGTGAAGGAGTACCCTGAAGGATTTTTCTTAACTCGTACAAACGCGGTCGGGAGAAATAATTATTTTCCACGTAAATCGCGATTTGGCCGATGTCTCTCTTCCAGGGGCCCGGGCTCAAAAATGGGTCCTACGAAAATTCTTAAAATCGCTCCAGATATCGGTCATGGTGTCGTGAAGGAGTACCCTGAAGGATTTTTCTTAACTCGTACAAACGCGGTCGGGAGAAATAATTATTTTGCACGTAAATCGCGATTTGGCCGATGTCTCTCTTCCAGGGGCCCGGGCTCAAAAATGGGTCCTACGAAAATTCTTAAAATCGCTCCAGATATCGGTCATGGTGTCGTGAAGGAGTACCCTGAAGGATTTTTCTTAACTCGTACAAACGCGGTCGGGAGAAATAATTATTTTGCACGTAAATCGCGATTTGGCCGGTGTCTCTCTTCCAGGGGCCCGGGCTCAAAAATGGGTCCTACGAAAATTCTTATAATCGCTTCAGATATCGGTCATGGTGTCGTGAACAAGTACCCTGAAGGATTTTTCTTAACTCGTACAAACGCGGTCGGGAGAAATAATTATTTTGCACGTAAATCGCGATTTGGCCGGTGTCTCTCTTCCAGGGGCCCGGGCTCAAAAATGGGTCCTACGAAAATTCTTAAAATCGCTCCAGATATCGGTCATGGTGTCGTGAAGGAGTACCCTGAAGGCTTTTTCTTAACTCGTACAAACGCGGTCGGGAGAAATAATTATTTTCCACGTAAATCGCGATTTGGCCGATGTCTCTCTTCCAGGGGCCCGGGCTCAAAAATGGGTCCTACGAAAATTCTTATAATCGCTTCAGATATCGGTCATGGTGTCGTGAACAAGTACCCTGAAGGATTTTTCTTAACTCGTACAAACGCGGTCGGGAGAAATAATTATTTTGCACGTAAATCGCGATTTGGCCGGTGTCTCTCTTCCAGGGGCCCGGGCTCAAAAATGGGTCCTACGAAAATTCTTATAATCGCTTCAGATATCGGTCATGGTGTCGTGAACAAGTACCCTGAAGGATTTTTCTTAACTCGTACAAACGCGGTCGGGAGAAATAATTATTTTGCACGTAAATCGCGATTTGGCCGGTGTCTCTCTTCCAGGGGCCCGGGCTCAAAAATGGGTCCTACGAAAATTCTTATAATCGCTTCAGATATCGGTCATGGTGTCGTGAACAAGTACCCTGAAGGATTTTTCTTAACTCGTACAAACGCGGTCGGGAGAAATAATTATTTTGCACGTAAATCGCGATTTGGCCGGTGTCTCTCTTCCAGGGGCCCGGGCTCAAAAATGGGTCCTACGAAAATTCTTATAATCGCTTCAGATATCGGTCATGGTGTCGTGAACAAGTACCCTGAAGGATTTTTCTTAACTCGTACAAACGCGGTCGGGAGAAATAATTATTTTGCACGTAAATCGCGATTTGGCCGGTGTCTCTCTTCCAGGGGCCCGGGCTCAAAAATGGGTCCTACGAAAATTCTTAAAATCGCTCCAGATATCGGTCATGGTGTCGTGAAGGAGTACCCTGAAGGCTTTTTCTTAACTCGTACAAACGCGGTCGGGAGAAATAATTATTTTCCACGTAAATCGCGATTTGGCCGATGTCTCTCTTCCAGGGGCCCGGGCTCAAAAATGGGTCCTACGAAAATTCTTATAATCGCTTCAGATATCGGTCATGGTGTCGTGAACAAGTACCCTGAAGGATTTTTCTTAACTCGTACAAACGCGGTCGGGAGAAATAATTATTTTGCACGTAAATCGCGATTTGGCCGGTGTCTCTCTTCCAGGGGCCCGGGCTCAAAAATGGGTCCTACGAAAATTCTTATAATCGCTTCAGATATCGGTCATGGTGTCGTGAACAAGTACCCTGAAGGATTTTTCTTAACTCGTACAAACGCGGTCGGGAGAAATAATTATTTTGCACGTAAATCGCGATTTGGCCGGTGTCTCTCTTCCAGGGGCCCGGGCTCAAAAATGGGTCCTACGAAAATTCTTATAATCGCTTCAGATATCGGTCATGGTGTCGTGAACAAGTACCCTGAAGGATTTTTCTTAACTCGTACAAACGCGGTCGGGAGAAATAATTATTTTGCACGTAAATCGCGATTTGGCCGGTGTCTCTCTTCCAGGGGCCCGGGCTCAAAAATGGGTCCTACGAAAATTCTTATAATCGCTTCAGATATCGGTCATGGTGTCGTGAACAAGTACCCTGAAGGATTTTTCTTAACTCGTACAAACGCGGTCGGGAGAAATAATTATTTTGCACGTAAATCGCGATTTGGCCGGTGTCTCTCTTCCAGGGGCCCGGGCTCAAAAATGGGTCCTACGAAAATTCTTATAATCGCTTCAGATATCGGTCATGGTGTCGTGAACAAGTACCCTGAAGGATTTTTCTTAACTCGTACAAACGCGGTCGGGAGAAATAATTATTTTGCACGTAAATCGCGATTTGGCCGGTGTCTCTCTTCCAGGGGCCCGGGCTCAAAAATGGGTCCTACGAAAATTCTTAAAATCGCTCCAGATATCGGTCATGGTGTCGTGAAGGAGTACCCTGAAGGATTTTTCTTAACTCGTACAAACGCGGTCGGGAGAAATAATTATTTTCCACGTAAATCGCGATTTGGCCGATGTCTCTCTTCCAGGGGCCCGGGCTCAAAAATGGGTCCTACGAAAATTCTTAAAATCGCTCCAGATATCGGTCATGGTGTCGTGAAGGAGTACCCTGAAGGATTTTTCTTAACTCGTACAAACGCGGTCGGGAGAAATAATTATTTTGCACGTAAATCGCGATTTGGCCGATGTCTCTCTTCCAGGGGCCCGGGCTCAAAAATGGGTCCTACGAAAATTCTTAAAATCGCTCCAGATATCGGTCATGGTGTCGTGAAGGAGTACCCTGAAGGATTTTTCTTAACTCGTACAAACGCGGTCGGGAGAAATAATTATTTTGCACGTAAATCGCGATTTGGCCGGTGTCTCTCTTCCAGGGGCCCGGGCTCAAAAATGGGTCCTACGAAAATTCTTATAATCGCTTCAGATATCGGTCATGGTGTCGTGAACAAGTACCCTGAAGGATTTTTCTTAACTCGTACAAACGCGGTCGGGAGAAATAATTATTTTGCACGTAAATCGCGATTTGGCCGGTGTCTCTCTTCCAGGGGCCCGGGCTCAAAAATGGGTCCTACGAAAATTCTTAAAATCGCTCCAGATATCGGTCATGGTGTCGTGAAGGAGTACCCTGAAGGCTTTTTCTTAACTCGTACAAACGCGGTCGGGAGAAATAATTATTTTGCACGTAAATCGCGATTTGGCCGATGTCTCTCTTCCAGGGGCCCGGGCTCAAAAATGGGTCCTACGAAAATTCTTAAAATCGCTCCAGATATCGGTCATGGTGTCGTGAAGGAGTACCCTGAAGGATTTTTCTTAACTCGTACAAACGCGGTCGGGAGAAATAATTATTTTGCACGTAAATCGCGATTTGGCCGGTGTCTCTCTTCCAGGGGCCCGGGCTCAAAAATGGGTCCTACGAAAATTCTTATAATCGCTTCAGATATCGGTCATGGTGTCGTGAACAAGTACCCTGAAGGATTTTTCTTAACTCGTACAAACGCGGTCGGGAGAAATAATTATTTTGCACGTAAATCGCGATTTGGCCGGTGTCTCTCTTCCAGGGGCCCGGGCTCAAAAATGGGTCCTACGAAAATTCTTAAAATCGCTCCAGATATCGGTCATGGTGTCGTGAAGGAGTACCCTGAAGGCTTTTTCTTAACTCGTACAAACGCGGTCGGGAGAAATAATTATTTTCCACGTAAATCGCGATTTGGCCGATGTCTCTCTTCCAGGGGCCCGGGCTCAAAAATGGGTCCTACGAAAATTCTTATAATCGCTTCAGATATCGGTCATGGTGTCGTGAACAAGTACCCTGAAGGATTTTTCTTAACTCGTACAAACGCGGTCGGGAGAAATAATTATTTTGCACGTAAATCGCGATTTGGCCGGTGTCTCTCTTCCAGGGGCCCGGGCTCAAAAATGGGTCCTACGAAAATTCTTATAATCGCTTCAGATATCGGTCATGGTGTCGTGAACAAGTACCCTGAAGGATTTTTCTTAACTCGTACAAACGCGGTCGGGAGAAATAATTATTTTGCACGTAAATCGCGATTTGGCCGGTGTCTCTCTTCCAGGGGCCCGGGCTCAAAAATGGGTCCTACGAAAATTCTTATAATCGCTTCAGATATCGGTCATGGTGTCGTGAACAAGTACCCTGAAGGATTTTTCTTAACTCGTACAAACGCGGTCGGGAGAAATAATTATTTTGCACGTAAATCGCGATTTGGCCGGTGTCTCTCTTCCAGGGGCCCGGGCTCAAAAATGGGTCCTACGAAAATTCTTATAATCGCTTCAGATATCGGTCATGGTGTCGTGAACAAGTACCCTGAAGGATTTTTCTTAACTCGTACAAACGCGGTCGGGAGAAATAATTATTTTGCACGTAAATCGCGATTTGGCCGGTGTCTCTCTTCCAGGGGCCCGGGCTCAAAAATGGGTCCTACGAAAATTCTTATAATCGCTTCAGATATCGGTCATGGTGTCGTGAACAAGTACCCTGAAGGATTTTTCTTAACTCGTACAAACGCGGTCGGGAGAAATAATTATTTTGCACGTAAATCGCGATTTGGCCGGTGTCTCTCTTCCAGGGGCCCGGGCTCAAAAATGGGTCCTACGAAAATTCTTAAAATCGCTCCAGATATCGGTCATGGTGTCGTGAAGGAGTACCCTGAAGGATTTTTCTTAACTCGTACAAACGCGGTCGGGAGAAATAATTATTTTCCACGTAAATCGCGATTTGGCCGATGTCTCTCTTCCAGGGGCCCGGGCTCAAAAATGGGTCCTACGAAAATTCTTAAAATCGCTCCAGATATCGGTCATGGTGTCGTGAAGGAGTACCCTGAAGGATTTTTCTTAACTCGTACAAACGCGGTCGGGAGAAATAATTATTTTGCACGTAAATCGCGATTTGGCCGATGTCTCTCTTCCAGGGGCCCGGGCTCAAAAATGGGTCCTACGAAAATTCTTAAAATCGCTCCAGATATCGGTCATGGTGTCGTGAAGGAGTACCCTGAAGGATTTTTCTTAACTCGTACAAACGCGGTCGGGAGAAATAATTATTTTGCACGTAAATCGCGATTTGGCCGGTGTCTCTCTTCCAGGGGCCCGGGCTCAAAAATGGGTCCTACGAAAATTCTTATAATCGCTTCAGATATCGGTCATGGTGTCGTGAACAAGTACCCTGAAGGATTTTTCTTAACTCGTACAAACGCGGTCGGGAGAAATAATTATTTTGCACGTAAATCGCGATTTGGCCGGTGTCTCTCTTCCAGGGGCCCGGGCTCAAAAATGGGTCCTACGAAAATTCTTAAAATCGCTCCAGATATCGGTCATGGTGTCGTGAAGGAGTACCCTGAAGGCTTTTTCTTAACTCGTACAAACGCGGTCGGGAGAAATAATTATTTTCCACGTAAATCGCGATTTGGCCGATGTCTCTCTTCCAGGGGCCCGGGCTCAAAAATGGGTCCTACGAAAATTCTTATAATCGCTTCAGATATCGGTCATGGTGTCGTGAACAAGTACCCTGAAGGATTTTTCTTAACTCGTACAAACGCGGTCGGGAGAAATAATTATTTTGCACGTAAATCGCGATTTGGCCGGTGTCTCTCTTCCAGGGGCCCGGGCTCAAAAATGGGTCCTACGAAAATTCTTATAATCGCTTCAGATATCGGTCATGGTGTCGTGAACAAGTACCCTGAAGGATTTTTCTTAACTCGTACAAACGCGGTCGGGAGAAATAATTATTTTGCACGTAAATCGCGATTTGGCCGGTGTCTCTCTTCCAGGGGCCCGGGCTCAAAAATGGGTCCTACGAAAATTCTTATAATCGCTTCAGATATCGGTCATGGTGTCGTGAACAAGTACCCTGAAGGATTTTTCTTAACTCGTACAAACGCGGTCGGGAGAAATAATTATTTTGCACGTAAATCGCGATTTGGCCGGTGTCTCTCTTCCAGGGGCCCGGGCTCAAAAATGGGTCCTACGAAAATTCTTATAATCGCTTCAGATATCGGTCATGGTGTCGTGAACAAGTACCCTGAAGGATTTTTCTTAACTCGTACAAACGCGGTCGGGAGAAATAATTATTTTGCACGTAAATCGCGATTTGGCCGGTGTCTCTCTTCCAGGGGCCCGGGCTCAAAAATGGGTCCTACGAAAATTCTTATAATCGCTTCAGATATCGGTCATGGTGTCGTGAACAAGTACCCTGAAGGATTTTTCTTAACTCGTACAAACGCGGTCGGGAGAAATAATTATTTTGCACGTAAATCGCGATTTGGCCGGTGTCTCTCTTCCAGGGGCCCGGGCTCAAAAATGGGTCCTACGAAAATTCTTAAAATCGCTCCAGATATCGGTCATGGTGTCGTGAAGGAGTACCCTGAAGGATTTTTCTTAACTCGTACAAACGCGGTCGGGAGAAATAATTATTTTCCACGTAAATCGCGATTTGGCCGATGTCTCTCTTCCAGGGGCCCGGGCTCAAAAATGGGTCCTACGAAAATTCTTAAAATCGCTCCAGATATCGGTCATGGTGTCGTGAAGGAGTACCCTGAAGGATTTTTCTTAACTCGTACAAACGCGGTCGGGAGAAATAATTATTTTGCACGTAAATCGCGATTTGGCCGATGTCTCTCTTCCAGGGGCCCGGGCTCAAAAATGGGTCCTACGAAAATTCTTAAAATCGCTCCAGATATCGGTCATGGTGTCGTGAAGGAGTACCCTGAAGGATTTTTCTTAACTCGTACAAACGCGGTCGGGAGAAATAATTATTTTCCACGTAAATCGCGATTTGGCCGATGTCTCTCTTCCAGGGGCCCGGGCTCAAAAATGGGTCCTACGAAAATTCTTAAAATCGCTCCAGATATCGGTCATGGTGTCGTGAAGGAGTACCCTGAAGGATTTTTCTTAACTCGTACAAACGCGGTCGGGAGAAATAATTATTTTGCACGTAAATCGCGATTTGGCCGATGTCTCTCTTCCAGGGGCCCGGGCTCAAAAATGGGTCCTACGAAAATTCTTAAAATCGCTCCAGATATCGGTCATGGTGTCGTGAAGGAGTACCCTGAAGGATTTTTCTTAACTCGTACAAACGCGGTCGGGAGAAATAATTATTTTGCACGTAAATCGCGATTTGGCCGGTGTCTCTCTTCCAGGGGCCCGGGCTCAAAAATGGGTCCTACGAAAATTCTTAAAATCGCTCCAGATATCGGTCATGGTGTCGTGAAGGAGTACCCTGAAGGCTTTTTCTTAACTCGTACAAACGCGGTCGGGAGAAATAATTATTTTCCACGTAAATCGCGATTTGGCCGATGTCTCTCTTCCAGGGGCCCGGGCTCAAAAATGGGTCCTACGAAAATTCTTATAATCGCTTCAGATATCGGTCATGGTGTCGTGAACAAGTACCCTGAAGGATTTTTCTTAACTCGTACAAACGCGGTCGGGAGAAATAATTATTTTGCACGTAAATCGCGATTTGGCCGGTGTCTCTCTTCCAGGGGCCCGGGCTCAAAAATGGGTCCTACGAAAATTCTTATAATCGCTTCAGATATCGGTCATGGTGTCGTGAACAAGTACCCTGAAGGATTTTTCTTAACTCGTACAAACGCGGTCGGGAGAAATAATTATTTTGCACGTAAATCGCGATTTGGCCGGTGTCTCTCTTCCAGGGGCCCGGGCTCAAAAATGGGTCCTACGAAAATTCTTATAATCGCTTCAGATATCGGTCATGGTGTCGTGAACAAGTACCCTGAAGGATTTTTCTTAACTCGTACAAACGCGGTCGGGAGAAATAATTATTTTGCACGTAAATCGCGATTTGGCCGGTGTCTCTCTTCCAGGGGCCCGGGCTCAAAAATGGGTCCTACGAAAATTCTTATAATCGCTTCAGATATCGGTCATGGTGTCGTGAACAAGTACCCTGAAGGATTTTTCTTAACTCGTACAAACGCGGTCGGGAGAAATAATTATTTTGCACGTAAATCGCGATTTGGCCGGTGTCTCTCTTCCAGGGGCCCGGGCTCAAAAATGGGTCCTACGAAAATTCTTATAATCGCTTCAGATATCGGTCATGGTGTCGTGAACAAGTACCCTGAAGGATTTTTCTTAACTCGTACAAACGCGGTCGGGAGAAATAATTATTTTGCACGTAAATCGCGATTTGGCCGGTGTCTCTCTTCCAGGGGCCCGGGCTCAAAAATGGGTCCTACGAAAATTCTTAAAATCGCTCCAGATATCGGTCATGGTGTCGTGAAGGAGTACCCTGAAGGATTTTTCTTAACTCGTACAAACGCGGTCGGGAGAAATAATTATTTTCCACGTAAATCGCGATTTGGCCGATGTCTCTCTTCCAGGGGCCCGGGCTCAAAAATGGGTCCTACGAAAATTCTTAAAATCGCTCCAGATATCGGTCATGGTGTCGTGAATGAGTACCCTGAAGGATTTTTCTTAACTCGTACAAACGCGGTCGGGAGAAATAATTATTTTGCACGTAAATCGCGATTTGGCCGATGTCTCTCTTCCAGGGGCCCGGGCTCAAAAATGGGTCCTACGAAAATTCTTAAAATCGCTCCAGATATCGGTCATGGTGTCGTGAAGGAGTACCCTGAAGGATTTTTCTTAACTCGTACAAACGCGGTCGGGAGAAATAATTATTTTGCACGTAAATCGCGATTTGGCCGGTGTCTCTCTTCCAGGGGCCCGGGCTCAAAAATGGGTCCTACGAAAATTCTTATAATCGCTTCAGATATCGGTCATGGTGTCGTGAACAAGTACCCTGAAGGATTTTTCTTAACTCGTACAAACGCGGTCGGGAGAAATAATTATTTTGCACGTAAATCGCGATTTGGCCGGTGTCTCTCTTCCAGGGGCCCGGGCTCAAAAATGGGTCCTACGAAAATTCTTAAAATCGCTCCAGATATCGGTCATGGTGTCGTGAAGGAGTACCCTGAAGGCTTTTTCTTAACTCGTACAAACGCGGTCGGGAGAAATAATTATTTTCCACGTAAATCGCGATTTGGCCGATGTCTCTCTTCCAGGGGCCCGGGCTCAAAAATGGGTCCTACGAAAATTCTTATAATCGCTTCAGATATCGGTCATGGTGTCGTGAACAAGTACCCTGAAGGATTTTTCTTAACTCGTACAAACGCGGTCGGGAGAAATAATTATTTTGCACGTAAATCGCAATTTGGCCGGTGTCTCTCTTCCAGGGGCCCGGGCTCAAAAATGGGTCCTACGAAAATTCTTATAATCGCTTCAGATATCGGTCATGGTGTCGTGAACAAGTACCCTGAAGGATTTTTCTTAACTCGTACAAACGCGGTCGGGAGAAATAATTATTTTGCACGTAAATCGCGATTTGGCCGGTGTCTCTCTTCCAGGGGCCCGGGCTCAAAAATGGGTCCTACGAAAATTCTTATAATCGCTTCAGATATCGGTCATGGTGTCGTGAACAAGTACCCTGAAGGATTTTTCTTAACTCGTACAAACGCGGTCGGGAGAAATAATTATTTTGCACGTAAATCGCGATTTGGCCGGTGTCTCTCTTCCAGGGGCCCGGGCTCAAAAATGGGTCCTACGAAAATTCTTATAATCGCTTCAGATATCGGTCATGGTGTCGTGAACAAGTACCCTGAAGGATTTTTCTTAACTCGTACAAACGCGGTCGGGAGAAATAATTATTTTGCACGTAAATCGCGATTTGGCCGGTGTCTCTCTTCCAGGGGCCCGGGCTCAAAAATGGGTCCTACGAAAATTCTTATAATCGCTTCAGATATCGGTCATGGTGTCGTGAACAAGTACCCTGAAGGATTTTTCTTAACTCGTACAAACGCGGTCGGGAGAAATAATTATTTTGCACGTAAATCGCGATTTGGCCGGTGTCTCTCTTCCAGGGGCCCGGGCTCAAAAATGGGTCCTACGAAAATTCTTAAAATCGCTCCAGATATCGGTCATGGTGTCGTGAAGGAGTACCCTGAAGGATTTTTCTTAACTCGTACAAACGCGGTCGGGAGAAATAATTATTTTCCACGTAAATCGCGATTTGGCCGATGTCTCTCTTCCAGGGGCCCGGGCTCAAAAATGGGTCCTACGAAAATTCTTAAAATCGCTCCAGATATCGGTCATGGTGTCGTGAAGGAGTACCCTGAAGGATTTTTCTTAACTCGTACAAACGCGGTCGGGAGAAATAATTATTTTGCACGTAAATCGCGATTTGGCCGATGTCTCTCTTCCAGGGGCCCGGGCTCAAAAATGGGTCCTACGAAAATTCTTAAAATCGCTCCAGATATCGGTCATGGTGTCGTGAAGGAGTACCCTGAAGGATTTTTCTTAACTCGTACAAACGCGGTCGGGAGAAATAATTATTTTCCACGTAAATCGCGATTTGGCCGATGTCTCTCTTCCAGGGGCCCGGGCTCAAAAATGGGTCCTACGAAAATTCTTAAAATCGCTCCAGATATCGGTCATGGTGTCGTGAAGGAGTACCCTGAAGGATTTTTCTTAACTCGTACAAACGCGGTCGGGAGAAATAATTATTTTGCACGTAAATCGCGATTTGGCCGATGTCTCTCTTCCAGGGGCCCGGGCTCAAAAATGGGTCCTACGAAAATTCTTAAAATCGCTCCAGATATCGGTCATGGTGTCGTGAAGGAGTACCCTGAAGGATTTTTCTTAACTCGTACAAACGCGGTCGGGAGAAATAATTATTTTGCACGTAAATCGCGATTTGGCCGGTGTCTCTCTTCCAGGGGCCCGGGCTCAAAAATGGGTCCTACGAAAATTCTTAAAATCGCTCCAGATATCGGTCATGGTGTCGTGAAGGAGTACCCTGAAGGCTTTTTCTTAACTCGTACAAACGCGGTCGGGAGAAATAATTATTTTCCACGTAAATCGCGATTTGGCCGATGTCTCTCTTCCAGGGGCCCGGGCTCAAAAATGGGTCCTACGAAAATTCTTATAATCGCTTCAGATATCGGTCATGGTGTCGTGAACAAGTACCCTGAAGGATTTTTCTTAACTCGTACAAACGCGGTCGGGAGAAATAATTATTTTGCACGTAAATCGCGATTTGGCCGGTGTCTCTCTTCCAGGGGCCCGGGCTCAAAAATGGGTCCTACGAAAATTCTTATAATCGCTTCAGATATCGGTCATGGTGTCGTGAACAAGTACCCTGAAGGATTTTTCTTAACTCGTACAAACGCGGTCGGGAGAAATAATTATTTTGCACGTAAATCGCGATTTGGCCGGTGTCTCTCTTCCAGGGGCCCGGGCTCAAAAATGGGTCCTACGAAAATTCTTATAATCGCTTCAGATATCGGTCATGGTGTCGTGAACAAGTACCCTGAAGGATTTTTCTTAACTCGTACAAACGCGGTCGGGAGAAATAATTATTTTGCACGTAAATCGCGATTTGGCCGGTGTCTCTCTTCCAGGGGCCCGGGCTCAAAAATGGGTCCTACGAAAATTCTTATAATCGCTTCAGATATCGGTCATGGTGTCGTGAACAAGTACCCTGAAGGATTTTTCTTAACTCGTACAAACGCGGTCGGGAGAAATAATTATTTTGCACGTAAATCGCGATTTGGCCGGTGTCTCTCTTCCAGGGGCCCGGGCTCAAAAATGGGTCCTACGAAAATTCTTATAATCGCTTCAGATATCGGTCATGGTGTCGTGAACAAGTACCCTGAAGGATTTTTCTTAACTCGTACAAACGCGGTCGGGAGAAATAATTATTTTGCACGTAAATCGCGATTTGGCCGGTGTCTCTCTTCCAGGGGCCCGGGCTCAAAAATGGGTCCTACGAAAATTCTTAAAATCGCTCCAGATATCGGTCATGGTGTCGTGAAGGAGTACCCTGAAGGATTTTTCTTAACTCGTACAAACGCGGTCGGGAGAAATAATTATTTTCCACGTAAATCGCGATTTGGCCGATGTCTCTCTTCCAGGGGCCCGGGCTCAAAAATGGGTCCTACGAAAATTCTTAAAATCGCTCCAGATATCGGTCATGGTGTCGTGAAGGAGTACCCTGAAGGATTTTTCTTAACTCGTACAAACGCGGTCGGGAGAAATAATTATTTTGCACGTAAATCGCGATTTGGCCGATGTCTCTCTTCCAGGGGCCCGGGCTCAAAAATGGGTCCTACGAAAATTCTTAAAATCGCTCCAGATATCGGTCATGGTGTCGTGAAGGAGTACCCTGAAGGATTTTTCTTAACTCGTACAAACGCGGTCGGGAGAAATAATTATTTTGCACGTAAATCGCGATTTGGCCGGTGTCTCTCTTCCAGGGGCCCGGGCTCAAAAATGGGTCCTACGAAAATTCTTATAATCGCTTCAGATATCGGTCATGGTGTCGTGAACAAGTACCCTGAAGGATTTTTCTTAACTCGTACAAACGCGGTCGGGAGAAATAATTATTTTGCACGTAAATCGCGATTTGGCCGGTGTCTCTCTTCCAGGGGCCCGGGCTCAAAAATGGGTCCTACGAAAATTCTTAAAATCGCTCCAGATATCGGTCATGGTGTCGTGAAGGAGTACCCTGAAGGCTTTTTCTTAACTCGTACAAACGCGGTCGGGAGAAATAATTATTTTCCACGTAAATCGCGATTTGGCCGATGTCTCTCTTCCAGGGGCCCGGGCTCAAAAATGGGTCCTACGAAAATTCTTATAATCGCTTCAGATATCGGTCATGGTGTCGTGAACAAGTACCCTGAAGGATTTTTCTTAACTCGTACAAACGCGGTCGGGAGAAATAATTATTTTGCACGTAAATCGCGATTTGGCCGGTGTCTCTCTTCCAGGGGCCCGGGCTCAAAAATGGGTCCTACGAAAATTCTTATAATCGCTTCAGATATCGGTCATGGTGTCGTGAACAAGTACCCTGAAGGATTTTTCTTAACTCGTACAAACGCGGTCGGGAGAAATAATTATTTTGCACGTAAATCGCGATTTGGCCGGTGTCTCTCTTCCAGGGGCCCGGGCTCAAAAATGGGTCCTACGAAAATTCTTATAATCGCTTCAGATATCGGTCATGGTGTCGTGAACAAGTACCCTGAAGGATTTTTCTTAACTCGTACAAACGCGGTCGGGAGAAATAATTATTTTGCACGTAAATCGCGATTTGGCCGGTGTCTCTCTTCCAGGGGCCCGGGCTCAAAAATGGGTCCTACGAAAATTCTTATAATCGCTTCAGATATCGGTCATGGTGTCGTGAACAAGTACCCTGAAGGATTTTTCTTAACTCGTACAAACGCGGTCGGGAGAAATAATTATTTTGCACGTAAATCGCGATTTGGCCGGTGTCTCTCTTCCAGGGGCCCGGGCTCAAAAATGGGTCCTACGAAAATTCTTATAATCGCTTCAGATATCGGTCATGGTGTCGTGAACAAGTACCCTGAAGGATTTTTCTTAACTCGTACAAACGCGGTCGGGAGAAATAATTATTTTGCACGTAAATCGCGATTTGGCCGGTGTCTCTCTTCCAGGGGCCCGGGCTCAAAAATGGGTCCTACGAAAATTCTTAAAATCGCTCCAGATATCGGTCATGGTGTCGTGAAGGAGTACCCTGAAGGATTTTTCTTAACTCGTACAAACGCGGTCGGGAGAAATAATTATTTTCCACGTAAATCGCGATTTGGCCGATGTCTCTCTTCCAGGGGCCCGGGCTCAAAAATGGGTCCTACGAAAATTCTTAAAATCGCTCCAGATATCGGTCATGGTGTCGTGAAGGAGTACCCTGAAGGATTTTTCTTAACTCGTACAAACGCGGTCGGGAGAAATAATTATTTTGCACGTAAATCGCGATTTGGCCGATGTCTCTCTTCCAGGGGCCCGGGCTCAAAAATGGGTCCTACGAAAATTCTTAAAATCGCTCCAGATATCGGTCATGGTGTCGTGAAGGAGTACCCTGAAGGATTTTTCTTAACTCGTACAAACGCGGTCGGGAGAAATAATTATTTTGCACGTAAATCGCGATTTGGCCGGTGTCTCTCTTCCAGGGGCCCGGGCTCAAAAATGGGTCCTACGAAAATTCTTATAATCGCTTCAGATATCGGTCATGGTGTCGTGAACAAGTACCCTGAAGGATTTTTCTTAACTCGTACAAACGCGGTCGGGAGAAATAATTATTTTGCACGTAAATCGCGATTTGGCCGGTGTCTCTCTTCCAGGGGCCCGGGCTCAAAAATGGGTCCTACGAAAATTCTTAAAATCGCTCCAGATATCGGTCATGGTGTCGTGAAGGAGTACCCTGAAGGCTTTTTCTTAACTCGTACAAACGCGGTCGGGAGAAATAATTATTTTCCACGTAAATCGCGATTTGGCCGATGTCTCTCTTCCAGGGGCCCGGGCTCAAAAATGGGTCCTACGAAAATTCTTATAATCGCTTCAGATATCGGTCATGGTGTCGTGAACAAGTACCCTGAAGGATTTTTCTTAACTCGTACAAACGCGGTCGGGAGAAATAATTATTTTGCACGTAAATCGCGATTTGGCCGGTGTCTCTCTTCCAGGGGCCCGGGCTCAAAAATGGGTCCTACGAAAATTCTTATAATCGCTTCAGATATCGGTCATGGTGTCGTGAACAAGTACCCTGAAGGATTTTTCTTAACTCGTACAAACGCGGTCGGGAGAAATAATTATTTTGCACGTAAATCGCGATTTGGCCGGTGTCTCTCTTCCAGGGGCCCGGGCTCAAAAATGGGTCCTACGAAAATTCTTATAATCGCTTCAGATATCGGTCATGGTGTCGTGAACAAGTACCCTGAAGGATTTTTCTTAACTCGTACAAACGCGGTCGGGAGAAATAATTATTTTGCACGTAAATCGCGATTTGGCCGGTGTCTCTCTTCCAGGGGCCCGGGCTCAAAAATGGGTCCTACGAAAATTCTTATAATCGCTTCAGATATCGGTCATGGTGTCGTGAACAAGTACCCTGAAGGATTTTTCTTAACTCGTACAAACGCGGTCGGGAGAAATAATTATTTTGCACGTAAATCGCGATTTGGCCGGTGTCTCTCTTCCAGGGGCCCGGGCTCAAAAATGGGTCCTACGAAAATTCTTATAATCGCTTCAGATATCGGTCATGGTGTCGTGAACAAGTACCCTGAAGGATTTTTCTTAACTCGTACAAACGCGGTCGGGAGAAATAATTATTTTGCACGTAAATCGCGATTTGGCCGGTGTCTCTCTTCCAGGGGCCCGGGCTCAAAAATGGGTCCTACGAAAATTCTTAAAATCGCTCCAGATATCGGTCATGGTGTCGTGAAGGAGTACCCTGAAGGATTTTTCTTAACTCGTACAAACGCGGTCGGGAGAAATAATTATTTTCCACGTAAATCGCGATTTGGCCGATGTCTCTCTTCCAGGGGCCCGGGCTCAAAAATGGGTCCTACGAAAATTCTTAAAATCGCTCCAGATATCGGTCATGGTGTCGTGAAGGAGTACCCTGAAGGATTTTTCTTAACTCGTACAAACGCGGTCGGGAGAAATAATTATTTTGCACGTAAATCGCGATTTGGCCGATGTCTCTCTTCCAGGGGCCCGGGCTCAAAAATGGGTCCTACGAAAATTCTTAAAATCGCTCCAGATATCGGTCATGGTGTCGTGAAGGAGTACCCTGAAGGATTTTTCTTAACTCGTACAAACGCGGTCGGGAGAAATAATTATTTTGCACGTAAATCGCGATTTGGCCGGTGTCTCTCTTCCAGGGGCCCGGGCTCAAAAATGGGTCCTACGAAAATTCTTATAATCGCTTCAGATATCGGTCATGGTGTCGTGAACAAGTACCCTGAAGGATTTTTCTTAACTCGTACAAACGCGGTCGGGAGAAATAATTATTTTGCACGTAAATCGCGATTTGGCCGGTGTCTCTCTTCCAGGGGCCCGGGCTCAAAAATGGGTCCTACGAAAATTCTTAAAATCGCTCCAGATATCGGTCATGGTGTCGTGAAGGAGTACCCTGAAGGATTTTTCTTAACTCGTACAAACGCGGTCGGGAGAAATAATTATTTTCCACGTAAATCGCGATTTGGCCGATGTCTCTCTTCCAGGGGCCCGGGCTCAAAAATGGGTCCTACGAAAATTCTTAAAATCGCTCCAGATATCGGTCATGGTGTCGTGAAGGAGTACCCTGAAGGATTTTTCTTAACTCGTACAAACGCGGTCGGGAGAAATAATTATTTTGCACGTAAATCGCGATTTGGCCGATGTCTCTCTTCCAGGGGCCCGGGCTCAAAAATGGGTCCTACGAAAATTCTTAAAATCGCTCCAGATATCGGTCATGGTGTCGTGAAGGAGTACCCTGAAGGATTTTTCTTAACTCGTACAAACGCGGTCGGGAGAAATAATTATTTTGCACGTAAATCGCGATTTGGCCGGTGTCTCTCTTCCAGGGGCCCGGGCTCAAAAATGGGTCCTACGAAAATTCTTATAATCGCTTCAGATATCGGTCATGGTGTCGTGAACAAGTACCCTGAAGGATTTTTCTTAACTCGTACAAACGCGGTCGGGAGAAATAATTATTTTGCACGTAAATCGCGATTTGGCCGGTGTCTCTCTTCCAGGGGCCCGGGCTCAAAAATGGGTCCTACGAAAATTCTTAAAATCGCTCCAGATATCGGTCATGGTGTCGTGAAGGAGTACCCTGAAGGCTTTTTCTTAACTCGTACAAACGCGGTCGGGAGAAATAATTATTTTCCACGTAAATCGCGATTTGGCCGATGTCTCTCTTCCAGGGGCCCGGGCTCAAAAATGGGTCCTACGAAAATTCTTATAATCGCTTCAGATATCGGTCATGGTGTCGTGAACAAGTACCCTGAAGGATTTTTCTTAACTCGTACAAACGCGGTCGGGAGAAATAATTATTTTGCACGTAAATCGCGATTTGGCCGGTGTCTCTCTTCCAGGGGCCCGGGCTCAAAAATGGGTCCTACGAAAATTCTTATAATCGCTTCAGATATCGGTCATGGTGTCGTGAACAAGTACCCTGAAGGATTTTTCTTAACTCGTACAAACGCGGTCGGGAGAAATAATTATTTTGCACGTAAATCGCGATTTGGCCGGTGTCTCTCTTCCAGGGGCCCGGGCTCAAAAATGGGTCCTACGAAAATTCTTATAATCGCTTCAGATATCGGTCATGGTGTCGTGAACAAGTACCCTGAAGGATTTTTCTTAACTCGTACAAACGCGGTCGGGAGAAATAATTATTTTGCACGTAAATCGCGATTTGGCCGGTGTCTCTCTTCCAGGGGCCCGGGCTCAAAAATGGGTCCTACGAAAATTCTTATAATCGCTTCAGATATCGGTCATGGTGTCGTGAACAAGTACCCTGAAGGATTTTTCTTAACTCGTACAAACGCGGTCGGGAGAAATAATTATTTTGCACGTAAATCGCGATTTGGCCGGTGTCTCTCTTCCAGGGGCCCGGGCTCAAAAATGGGTCCTACGAAAATTCTTATAATCGCTTCAGATATCGGTCATGGTGTCGTGAACAAGTACCCTGAAGGATTTTTCTTAACTCGTACAAACGCGGTCGGGAGAAATAATTATTTTGCACGTAAATCGCGATTTGGCCGGTGTCTCTCTTCCAGGGGCCCGGGCTCAAAAATGGGTCCTACGAAAATTCTTAAAATCGCTCCAGATATCGGTCATGGTGTCGTGAAGGAGTACCCTGAAGGATTTTTCTTAACTCGTACAAACGCGGTCGGGAGAAATAATTATTTTCCACGTAAATCGCGATTTGGCCGATGTCTCTCTTCCAGGGGCCCGGGCTCAAAAATGGGTCCTACGAAAATTCTTAAAATCGCTCCAGATATCGGTCATGGTGTCGTGAAGGAGTACCCTGAAGGATTTTTCTTAACTCGTACAAACGCGGTCGGGAGAAATAATTATTTTGCACGTAAATCGCGATTTGGCCGATGTCTCTCTTCCAGGGGCCCGGGCTCAAAAATGGGTCCTACGAAAATTCTTAAAATCGCTCCAGATATCGGTCATGGTGTCGTGAAGGAGTACCCTGAAGGATTTTTCTTAACTCGTACAAACGCGGTCGGGAGAAATAATTATTTTGCACGTAAATCGCGATTTGGCCGGTGTCTCTCTTCCAGGGGCCCGGGCTCAAAAATGGGTCCTACGAAAATTCTTATAATCGCTTCAGATATCGGTCATGGTGTCGTGAACAAGTACCCTGAAGGATTTTTCTTAACTCGTACAAACGCGGTCGGGAGAAATAATTATTTTGCACGTAAATCGCGATTTGGCCGGTGTCTCTCTTCCAGGGGCCCGGGCTCAAAAATGGGTCCTACGAAAATTCTTAAAATCGCTCCAGATATCGGTCATGGTGTCGTGAAGGAGTACCCTGAAGGCTTTTTCTTAACTCGTACAAACGCGGTCGGGAGAAATAATTATTTTCCACGTAAATCGCGATTTGGCCGATGTCTCTCTTCCAGGGGCCCGGGCTCAAAAATGGGTCCTACGAAAATTCTTATAATCGCTTCAGATATCGGTCATGGTGTCGTGAACAAGTACCCTGAAGGATTTTTCTTAACTCGTACAAACGCGGTCGGGAGAAATAATTATTTTGCACGTAAATCGCGATTTGGCCGGTGTCTCTCTTCCAGGGGCCCGGGCTCAAAAATGGGTCCTACGAAAATTCTTATAATCGCTTCAGATATCGGTCATGGTGTCGTGAACAAGTACCCTGAAGGATTTTTCTTAACTCGTACAAACGCGGTCGGGAGAAATAATTATTTTGCACGTAAATCGCGATTTGGCCGGTGTCTCTCTTCCAGGGGCCCGGGCTCAAAAATGGGTCCTACGAAAATTCTTATAATCGCTTCAGATATCGGTCATGGTGTCGTGAACAAGTACCCTGAAGGATTTTTCTTAACTCGTACAAACGCGGTCGGGAGAAATAATTATTTTGCACGTAAATCGCGATTTGGCCGGTGTCTCTCTTCCAGGGGCCCGGGCTCAAAAATGGGTCCTACGAAAATTCTTATAATCGCTTCAGATATCGGTCATGGTGTCGTGAACAAGTACCCTGAAGGATTTTTCTTAACTCGTACAAACGCGGTCGGGAGAAATAATTATTTTGCACGTAAATCGCGATTTGGCCGGTGTCTCTCTTCCAGGGGCCCGGGCTCAAAAATGGGTCCTACGAAAATTCTTATAATCGCTTCAGATATCGGTCATGGTGTCGTGAACAAGTACCCTGAAGGATTTTTCTTAACTCGTACAAACGCGGTCGGGAGAAATAATTATTTTGCACGTAAATCGCGATTTGGCCGGTGTCTCTCTTCCAGGGGCCCGGGCTCAAAAATGGGTCCTACGAAAATTCTTAAAATCGCTCCAGATATCGGTCATGGTGTCGTGAAGGAGTACCCTGAAGGATTTTTCTTAACTCGTACAAACGCGGTCGGGAGAAATAATTATTTTCCACGTAAATCGCGATTTGGCCGATGTCTCTCTTCCAGGGGCCCGGGCTCAAAAATGGGTCCTACGAAAATTCTTAAAATCGCTCCAGATATCGGTCATGGTGTCGTGAAGGAGTACCCTGAAGGATTTTTCTTAACTCGTACAAACGCGGTCGGGAGAAATAATTATTTTGCACGTAAATCGCGATTTGGCCGATGTCTCTCTTCCAGGGGCCCGGGCTCAAAAATGGGTCCTACGAAAATTCTTAAAATCGCTCCAGATATCGGTCATGGTGTCGTGAAGGAGTACCCTGAAGGATTTTTCTTAACTCGTACAAACGCGGTCGGGAGAAATAATTATTTTGCACGTAAATCGCGATTTGGCCGGTGTCTCTCTTCCAGGGGCCCGGGCTCAAAAATGGGTCCTACGAAAATTCTTATAATCGCTTCAGATATCGGTCATGGTGTCGTGAACAAGTACCCTGAAGGATTTTTCTTAACTCGTACAAACGCGGTCGGGAGAAATAATTATTTTGCACGTAAATCGCGATTTGGCCGGTGTCTCTCTTCCAGGGGCCCGGGCTCAAAAATGGGTCCTACGAAAATTCTTAAAATCGCTCCAGATATCGGTCATGGTGTCGTGAAGGAGTACCCTGAAGGATTTTTCTTAACTCGTACAAACGCGGTCGGGAGAAATAATTATTTTCCACGTAAATCGCGATTTGGCCGATGTCTCTCTTCCAGGGGCCCGGGCTCAAAAATGGGTCCTACGAAAATTCTTAAAATCGCTCCAGATATCGGTCATGGTGTCGTGAAGGAGTACCCTGAAGGATTTTTCTTAACTCGTACAAACGCGGTCGGGAGAAATAATTATTTTGCACGTAAATCGCGATTTGGCCGATGTCTCTCTTCCAGGGGCCCGGGCTCAAAAATGGGTCCTACGAAAATTCTTAAAATCGCTCCAGATATCGGTCATGGTGTCGTGAAGGAGTACCCTGAAGGATTTTTCTTAACTCGTACAAACGCGGTCGGGAGAAATAATTATTTTGCACGTAAATCGCGATTTGGCCGGTGTCTCTCTTCCAGGGGCCCGGGCTCAAAAATGGGTCCTACGAAAATTCTTATAATCGCTTCAGATATCGGTCATGGTGTCGTGAACAAGTACCCTGAAGGATTTTTCTTAACTCGTACAAACGCGGTCGGGAGAAATAATTATTTTGCACGTAAATCGCGATTTGGCCGGTGTCTCTCTTCCAGGGGCCCGGGCTCAAAAATGGGTCCTACGAAAATTCTTAAAATCGCTCCAGATATCGGTCATGGTGTCGTGAAGGAGTACCCTGAAGGCTTTTTCTTAACTCGTACAAACGCGGTCGGGAGAAATAATTATTTTCCACGTAAATCGCGATTTGGCCGATGTCTCTCTTCCAGGGGCCCGGGCTCAAAAATGGGTCCTACGAAAATTCTTATAATCGCTTCAGATATCGGTCATGGTGTCGTGAACAAGTACCCTGAAGGATTTTTCTTAACTCGTACAAACGCGGTCGGGAGAAATAATTATTTTGCACGTAAATCGCGATTTGGCCGGTGTCTCTCTTCCAGGGGCCCGGGCTCAAAAATGGGTCCTACGAAAATTCTTATAATCGCTTCAGATATCGGTCATGGTGTCGTGAACAAGTACCCTGAAGGATTTTTCTTAACTCGTACAAACGCGGTCGGGAGAAATAATTATTTTGCACGTAAATCGCGATTTGGCCGGTGTCTCTCTTCCAGGGGCCCGGGCTCAAAAATGGGTCCTACGAAAATTCTTATAATCGCTTCAGATATCGGTCATGGTGTCGTGAACAAGTACCCTGAAGGATTTTTCTTAACTCGTACAAACGCGGTCGGGAGAAATAATTATTTTGCACGTAAATCGCGATTTGGCCGGTGTCTCTCTTCCAGGGGCCCGGGCTCAAAAATGGGTCCTACGAAAATTCTTATAATCGCTTCAGATATCGGTCATGGTGTCGTGAACAAGTACCCTGAAGGATTTTTCTTAACTCGTACAAACGCGGTCGGGAGAAATAATTATTTTGCACGTAAATCGCGATTTGGCCGGTGTCTCTCTTCCAGGGGCCCGGGCTCAAAAATGGGTCCTACGAAAATTCTTATAATCGCTTCAGATATCGGTCATGGTGTCGTGAACAAGTACCCTGAAGGATTTTTCTTAACTCGTACAAACGCGGTCGGGAGAAATAATTATTTTGCACGTAAATCGCGATTTGGCCGGTGTCTCTCTTCCAGGGGCCCGGGCTCAAAAATGGGTCCTACGAAAATTCTTATAATCGCTTCAGATATCGGTCATGGTGTCGTGAACAAGTACCCTGAAGGATTTTTCTTAACTCGTACAAACGCGGTCGGGAGAAATAATTATTTTGCACGTAAATCGCGATTTGGCCGGTGTCTCTCTTCCAGGGGCCCGGGCTCAAAAATGGGTCCTACGAAAATTCTTAAAATCGCTCCAGATATCGGTCATGGTGTCGTGAAGGAGTACCCTGAAGGATTTTTCTTAACTCGTACAAACGCGGTCGGGAGAAATAATTATTTTCCACGTAAATCGCGATTTGGCCGATGTCTCTCTTCCAGGGGCCCGGGCTCAAAAATGGGTCCTACGAAAATTCTTAAAATCGCTCCAGATATCGGTCATGGTGTCGTGAAGGAGTACCCTGAAGGATTTTTCTTAACTCGTACAAACGCGGTCGGGAGAAATAATTATTTTGCACGTAAATCGCGATTTGGCCGATGTCTCTCTTCCAGGGGCCCGGGCTCAAAAATGGGTCCTACGAAAATTCTTAAAATCGCTCCAGATATCGGTCATGGTGTCGTGAAGGAGTACCCTGAAGGATTTTTCTTAACTCGTACAAACGCGGTCGGGAGAAATAATTATTTTGCACGTAAATCGCGATTTGGCCGGTGTCTCTCTTCCAGGGGCCCGGGCTCAAAAATGGGTCCTACGAAAATTCTTATAATCGCTTCAGATATCGGTCATGGTGTCGTGAACAAGTACCCTGAAGGATTTTTCTTAACTCGTACAAACGCGGTCGGGAGAAATAATTATTTTGCACGTAAATCGCGATTTGGCCGGTGTCTCTCTTCCAGGGGCCCGGGCTCAAAAATGGGTCCTACGAAAATTCTTAAAATCGCTCCAGATATCGGTCATGGTGTCGTGAAGGAGTACCCTGAAGGATTTTTCTTAACTCGTACAAACGCGGTCGGGAGAAATAATTATTTTCCACGTAAATCGCGATTTGGCCGATGTCTCTCTTCCAGGGGCCCGGGCTCAAAAATGGGTCCTACGAAAATTCTTAAAATCGCTCCAGATATCGGTCATGGTGTCGTGAAGGAGTACCCTGAAGGATTTTTCTTAACTCGTACAAACGCGGTCGGGAGAAATAATTATTTTGCACGTAAATCGCGATTTGGCCGATGTCTCTCTTCCAGGGGCCCGGGCTCAAAAATGGGTCCTACGAAAATTCTTAAAATCGCTCCAGATATCGGTCATGGTGTCGTGAAGGAGTACCCTGAAGGATTTTTCTTAACTCGTACAAACGCGGTCGGGAGAAATAATTATTTTGCACGTAAATCGCGATTTGGCCGGTGTCTCTCTTCCAGGGGCCCGGGCTCAAAAATGGGTCCTACGAAAATTCTTATAATCGCTTCAGATATCGGTCATGGTGTCGTGAACAAGTACCCTGAAGGATTTTTCTTAACTCGTACAAACGCGGTCGGGAGAAATAATTATTTTGCACGTAAATCGCGATTTGGCCGGTGTCTCTCTTCCAGGGGCCCGGGCTCAAAAATGGGTCCTACGAAAATTCTTAAAATCGCTCCAGATATCGGTCATGGTGTCGTGAAGGAGTACCCTGAAGGCTTTTTCTTAACTCGTACAAACGCGGTCGGGAGAAATAATTATTTTCCACGTAAATCGCGATTTGGCCGATGTCTCTCTTCCAGGGGCCCGGGCTCAAAAATGGGTCCTACGAAAATTCTTATAATCGCTTCAGATATCGGTCATGGTGTCGTGAACAAGTACCCTGAAGGATTTTTCTTAACTCGTACAAACGCGGTCGGGAGAAATAATTATTTTGCACGTAAATCGCGATTTGGCCGGTGTCTCTCTTCCAGGGGCCCGGGCTCAAAAATGGGTCCTACGAAAATTCTTATAATCGCTTCAGATATCGGTCATGGTGTCGTGAACAAGTACCCTGAAGGATTTTTCTTAACTCGTACAAACGCGGTCGGGAGAAATAATTATTTTGCACGTAAATCGCGATTTGGCCGGTGTCTCTCTTCCAGGGGCCCGGGCTCAAAAATGGGTCCTACGAAAATTCTTATAATCGCTTCAGATATCGGTCATGGTGTCGTGAACAAGTACCCTGAAGGATTTTTCTTAACTCGTACAAACGCGGTCGGGAGAAATAATTATTTTGCACGTAAATCGCGATTTGGCCGGTGTCTCTCTTCCAGGGGCCCGGGCTCAAAAATGGGTCCTACGAAAATTCTTATAATCGCTTCAGATATCGGTCATGGTGTCGTGAACAAGTACCCTGAAGGATTTTTCTTAACTCGTACAAACGCGGTCGGGAGAAATAATTATTTTGCACGTAAATCGCGATTTGGCCGGTGTCTCTCTTCCAGGGGCCCGGGCTCAAAAATGGGTCCTACGAAAATTCTTATAATCGCTTCAGATATCGGTCATGGTGTCGTGAACAAGTACCCTGAAGGATTTTTCTTAACTCGTACAAACGCGGTCGGGAGAAATAATTATTTTGCACGTAAATCGCGATTTGGCCGGTGTCTCTCTTCCAGGGGCCCGGGCTCAAAAATGGGTCCTACGAAAATTCTTATAATCGCTTCAGATATCGGTCATGGTGTCGTGAACAAGTACCCTGAAGGATTTTTCTTAACTCGTACAAACGCGGTCGGGAGAAATAATTATTTTGCACGTAAATCGCGATTTGGCCGGTGTCTCTCTTCCAGGGGCCCGGGCTCAAAAATGGGTCCTACGAAAATTCTTATAATCGCTTCAGATATCGGTCATGGTGTCGTGAACAAGTACCCTGAAGGATTTTTCTTAACTCGTACAAACGCGGTCGGGAGAAATAATTATTTTGCACGTAAATCGCGATTTGGCCGGTGTCTCTCTTCCAGGGGCCCGGGCTCAAAAATGGGTCCTACGAAAATTCTTATAATCGCTTCAGATATCGGTCATGGTGTCGTGAACAAGTACCCTGAAGGATTTTTCTTAACTCGTACAAACGCGGTCGGGAGAAATAATTATTTTGCACGTAAATCGCGATTTGGCCGGTGTCTCTCTTCCAGGGGCCCGGGCTCAAAAATGGGTCCTACGAAAATTCTTAAAATCGCTCCAGATATCGGTCATGGTGTCGTGAAGGAGTACCCTGAAGGATTTTTCTTAACTCGTACAAACGCGGTCGGGAGAAATAATTATTTTCCACGTAAATCGCGATTTGGCCGGTGTCTCTCTTCCAGGGGCCCGGGCTCAAAAATGGGTCCTACGAAAATTCTTAAAATCGCTCCAGATATCGGTCATGGTGTCGTGAAGGAGTACCCTGAAGGATTTTTCTTAACTCGTACAAACGCGGTCGGGAGAAATAATTATTTTGCACGTAAATCGCGATTTGGCCGATGTCTCTCTTCCAGGGGCCCGGGCTCAAAAATGGGTCCTACGAAAATTCTTAAAATCGCTCCAGATATCGGTCATGGTGTCGTGAAGGAGTACCCTGAAGGATTTTTCTTAACTCGTACAAACGCGGTCGGGAGAAATAATTATTTTGCACGTAAATCGCGATTTGGCCGGTGTCTCTCTTCCAGGGGCCCGGGCTCAAAAATGGGTCCTACGAAAATTCTTATAATCGCTTCAGATATCGGTCATGGTGTCGTGAACAAGTACCCTGAAGGATTTTTCTTAACTCGTACAAACGCGGTCGGGAGAAATAATTATTTTGCACGTAAATCGCGATTTGGCCGGTGTCTCTCTTCCAGGGGCCCGGGCTCAAAAATGGGTCCTACGAAAATTCTTAAAATCGCTCCAGATATCGGTCATGGTGTCGTGAAGGAGTACCCTGAAGGATTTTTCTTAACTCGTACAAACGCGGTCGGGAGAAATAATTATTTTCCACGTAAATCGCGATTTGGCCGATGTCTCTCTTCCAGGGGCCCGGGCTCAAAAATGGGTCCTACGAAAATTCTTAAAATCGCTCCAGATATCGGTCATGGTGTCGTGAAGGAGTACCCTGAAGGATTTTTCTTAACTCGTACAAACGCGGTCGGGAGAAATAATTATTTTGCACGTAAATCGCGATTTGGCCGATGTCTCTCTTCCAGGGGCCCGGGCTCAAAAATGGGTCCTACGAAAATTCTTAAAATCGCTCCAGATATCGGTCATGGTGTCGTGAAGGAGTACCCTGAAGGATTTTTCTTAACTCGTACAAACGCGGTCGGGAGAAATAATTATTTTGCACGTAAATCGCGATTTGGCCGGTGTCTCTCTTCCAGGGGCCCGGGCTCAAAAATGGGTCCTACGAAAATTCTTATAATCGCTTCAGATATCGGTCATGGTGTCGTGAACAAGTACCCTGAAGGCTTTTTCTTAACTCGTACAAACGCGGTCGGGAGAAATAATTATTTTCCACGTAAATCGCGATTTGGCCGATGTCTCTCTTCCAGGGGCCCGGGCTCAAAAATGGGTCCTACGAAAATTCTTATAATCGCTTCAGATATCGGTCATGGTGTCGTGAACAAGTACCCTGAAGGATTTTTCTTAACTCGTACAAACGCGGTCGGGAGAAATAATTATTTTGCACGTAAATCGCGATTTGGCCGGTGTCTCTCTTCCAGGGGCCCGGGCTCAAAAATGGGTCCTACGAAAATTCTTATAATCGCTTCAGATATCGGTCATGGTGTCGTGAACAAGTACCCTGAAGGATTTTTCTTAACTCGTACAAACGCGGTCGGGAGAAATAATTATTTTGCACGTAAATCGCGATTTGGCCGGTGTCTCTCTTCCAGGGGCCCGGGCTCAAAAATGGGTCCTACGAAAATTCTTATAATCGCTTCAGATATCGGTCATGGTGTCGTGAACAAGTACCCTGAAGGATTTTTCTTAACTCGTACAAACGCGGTCGGGAGAAATAATTATTTTGCACGTAAATCGCGATTTGGCCGGTGTCTCTCTTCCAGGGGCCCGGGCTCAAAAATGGGTCCTACGAAAATTCTTATAATCGCTTCAGATATCGGTCATGGTGTCGTGAACAAGTACCCTGAAGGATTTTTCTTAACTCGTACAAACGCGGTCGGGAGAAATAATTATTTTGCACGTAAATCGCGATTTGGCCGGTGTCTCTCTTCCAGGGGCCCGGGCTCAAAAATGGGTCCTACGAAAATTCTTATAATCGCTTCAGATATCGGTCATGGTGTCGTGAACAAGTACCCTGAAGGATTTTTCTTAACTCGTACAAACGCGGTCGGGAGAAATAATTATTTTGCACGTAAATCGCGATTTGGCCGGTGTCTCTCTTCCAGGGGCCCGGGCTCAAAAATGGGTCCTACGAAAATTCTTAAAATCGCTCCAGATATCGGTCATGGTGTCGTGAAGGAGTACCCTGAAGGATTTTTCTTAACTCGTACAAACGCGGTCGGGAGAAATAATTATTTTCCACGTAAATCGCGATTTGGCCGATGTCTCTCTTCCAGGGGCCCGGGCTCAAAAATGGGTCCTACGAAAATTCTTAAAATCGCTCCAGATATCGGTCATGGTGTCGTGAAGGAGTACCCTGAAGGATTTTTCTTAACTCGTACAAACGCGGTCGGGAGAAATAATTATTTTGCACGTAAATCGCGATTTGGCCGATGTCTCTCTTCCAGGGGCCCGGGCTCAAAAATGGGTCCTACGAAAATTCTTAAAATCGCTCCAGATATCGGTCATGGTGTCGTGAAGGAGTACCCTGAAGGATTTTTCTTAACTCGTACAAACGCGGTCGGGAGAAATAATTATTTTGCACGTAAATCGCGATTTGGCCGGTGTCTCTCTTCCAGGGGCCCGGGCTCAAAAATGGGTCCTACGAAAATTCTTATAATCGCTTCAGATATCGGTCATGGTGTCGTGAACAAGTACCCTGAAGGATTTTTCTTAACTCGTACAAACGCGGTCGGGAGAAATAATTATTTTGCACGTAAATCGCGATTTGGCCGGTGTCTCTCTTCCAGGGGCCCGGGCTCAAAAATGGGTCCTACGAAAATTCTTAAAATCGCTCCAGATATCGGTCATGGTGTCGTGAAGGAGTACCCTGAAGGATTTTTCTTAACTCGTACAAACGCGGTCGGGAGAAATAATTATTTTCCACGTAAATCGCGATTTGGCCGATGTCTCTCTTCCAGGGGCCCGGGCTCAAAAATGGGTCCTACGAAAATTCTTAAAATCGCTCCAGATATCGGTCATGGTGTCGTGAAGGAGTACCCTGAAGGATTTTTCTTAACTCGTACAAACGCGGTCGGGAGAAATAATTATTTTGCACGTAAATCGCGATTTGGCCGATGTCTCTCTTCCAGGGGCCCGGGCTCAAAAATGGGTCCTACGAAAATTCTTAAAATCGCTCCAGATATCGGTCATGGTGTCGTGAAGGAGTACCCTGAAGGATTTTTCTTAACTCGTACAAACGCGGTCGGGAGAAATAATTATTTTGCACGTAAATCGCGATTTGGCCGGTGTCTCTCTTCCAGGGGCCCGGGCTCAAAAATGGGTCCTACGAAAATTCTTATAATCGCTTCAGATATCGGTCATGGTGTCGTGAACAAGTACCCTGAAGGATTTTTCTTAACTCGTACAAACGCGGTCGGGAGAAATAATTATTTTGCACGTAAATCGCGATTTGGCCGGTGTCTCTCTTCCAGGGGCCCGGGCTCAAAAATGGGTCCTACGAAAATTCTTAAAATCGCTCCAGATATCGGTCATGGTGTCGTGAAGGAGTACCCTGAAGGCTTTTTCTTAACTCGTACAAACGCGGTCGGGAGAAATAATTATTTTCCACGTAAATCGCGATTTGGCCGATGTCTCTCTTCCAGGGGCCCGGGCTCAAAAATGGGTCCTACGAAAATTCTTATAATCGCTTCAGATATCGGTCATGGTGTCGTGAACAAGTACCCTGAAGGATTTTTCTTAACTCGTACAAACGCGGTCGGGAGAAATAATTATTTTGCACGTAAATCGCGATTTGGCCGGTGTCTCTCTTCCAGGGGCCCGGGCTCAAAAATGGGTCCTACGAAAATTCTTATAATCGCTTCAGATATCGGTCATGGTGTCGTGAACAAGTACCCTGAAGGATTTTTCTTAACTCGTACAAACGCGGTCGGGAGAAATAATTATTTTGCACGTAAATCGCGATTTGGCCGGTGTCTCTCTTCCAGGGGCCCGGGCTCAAAAATGGGTCCTACGAAAATTCTTATAATCGCTTCAGATATCGGTCATGGTGTCGTGAACAAGTACCCTGAAGGATTTTTCTTAACTCGTACAAACGCGGTCGGGAGAAATAATTATTTTGCACGTAAATCGCGATTTGGCCGGTGTCTCTCTTCCAGGGGCCCGGGCTCAAAAATGGGTCCTACGAAAATTCTTATAATCGCTTCAGATATCGGTCATGGTGTCGTGAACAAGTACCCTGAAGGATTTTTCTTAACTCGTACAAACGCGGTCGGGAGAAATAATTATTTTGCACGTAAATCGCGATTTGGCCGGTGTCTCTCTTCCAGGGGCCCGGGCTCAAAAATGGGTCCTACGAAAATTCTTATAATCGCTTCAGATATCGGTCATGGTGTCGTGAACAAGTACCCTGAAGGATTTTTCTTAACTCGTACAAACGCGGTCGGGAGAAATAATTATTTTGCACGTAAATCGCGATTTGGCCGGTGTCTCTCTTCCAGGGGCCCGGGCTCAAAAATGGGTCCTACGAAAATTCTTATAATCGCTTCAGATATCGGTCATGGTGTCGTGAACAAGTACCCTGAAGGATTTTTCTTAACTCGTACAAACGCGGTCGGGAGAAATAATTATTTTGCACGTAAATCGCGATTTGGCCGGTGTCTCTCTTCCAGGGGCCCGGGCTCAAAAATGGGTCCTACGAAAATTCTTAAAATCGCTCCAGATATCGGTCATGGTGTCGTGAAGGAGTACCCTGAAGGATTTTTCTTAACTCGTACAAACGCGGTCGGGAGAAATAATTATTTTCCACGTAAATCGCGATTTGGCCGATGTCTCTCTTCCAGGGGCCCGGGCTCAAAAATGGGTCCTACGAAAATTCTTAAAATCGCTCCAGATATCGGTCATGGTGTCGTGAAGGAGTACCCTGAAGGATTTTTCTTAACTCGTACAAACGCGGTCGGGAGAAATAATTATTTTGCACGTAAATCGCGATTTGGCCGATGTCTCTCTTCCAGGGGCCCGGGCTCAAAAATGGGTCCTACGAAAATTCTTAAAATCGCTCCAGATATCGGTCATGGTGTCGTGAAGGAGTACCCTGAAGGATTTTTCTTAACTCGTACAAACGCGGTCGGGAGAAATAATTATTTTGCACGTAAATCGCGATTTGGCCGGTGTCTCTCTTCCAGGGGCCCGGGCTCAAAAATGGGTCCTACGAAAATTCTTATAATCGCTTCAGATATCGGTCATGGTGTCGTGAACAAGTACCCTGAAGGATTTTTCTTAACTCGTACAAACGCGGTCGGGAGAAATAATTATTTTGCACGTAAATCGCGATTTGGCCGGTGTCTCTCTTCCAGGGGCCCGGGCTCAAAAATGGGTCCTACGAAAATTCTTAAAATCGCTCCAGATATCGGTCATGGTGTCGTGAAGGAGTACCCTGAAGGATTTTTCTTAACTCGTACAAACGCGGTCGGGAGAAATAATTATTTTCCACGTAAATCGCGATTTGGCCGATGTCTCTCTTCCAGGGGCCCGGGCTCAAAAATGGGTCCTACGAAAATTCTTAAAATCGCTCCAGATATCGGTCATGGTGTCGTGAAGGAGTACCCTGAAGGATTTTTCTTAACTCGTACAAACGCGGTCGGGAGAAATAATTATTTTGCACGTAAATCGCGATTTGGCCGATGTCTCTCTTCCAGGGGCCCGGGCTCAAAAATGGGTCCTACGAAAATTCTTAAAATCGCTCCAGATATCGGTCATGGTGTCGTGAAGGAGTACCCTGAAGGATTTTTCTTAACTCGTACAAACGCGGTCGGGAGAAATAATTATTTTGCACGTAAATCGCGATTTGGCCGGTGTCTCTCTTCCAGGGGCCCGGGCTCAAAAATGGGTCCTACGAAAATTCTTATAATCGCTTCAGATATCGGTCATGGTGTCGTGAACAAGTACCCTGAAGGATTTTTCTTAACTCGTACAAACGCGGTCGGGAGAAATAATTATTTTGCACGTAAATCGCGATTTGGCCGGTGTCTCTCTTCCAGGGGCCCGGGCTCAAAAATGGGTCCTACGAAAATTCTTAAAATCGCTCCAGATATCGGTCATGGTGTCGTGAAGGAGTACCCTGAAGGCTTTTTCTTAACTCGTACAAACGCGGTCGGGAGAAATAATTATTTTCCACGTAAATCGCGATTTGGCCGATGTCTCTCTTCCAGGGGCCCGGGCTCAAAAATGGGTCCTACGAAAATTCTTATAATCGCTTCAGATATCGGTCATGGTGTCGTGAACAAGTACCCTGAAGGATTTTTCTTAACTCGTACAAACGCGGTCGGGAGAAATAATTATTTTGCACGTAAATCGCGATTTGGCCGGTGTCTCTCTTCCAGGGGCCCGGGCTCAAAAATGGGTCCTACGAAAATTCTTATAATCGCTTCAGATATCGGTCATGGTGTCGTGAACAAGTACCCTGAAGGATTTTTCTTAACTCGTACAAACGCGGTCGGGAGAAATAATTATTTTGCACGTAAATCGCGATTTGGCCGGTGTCTCTCTTCCAGGGGCCCGGGCTCAAAAATGGGTCCTACGAAAATTCTTATAATCGCTTCAGATATCGGTCATGGTGTCGTGAACAAGTACCCTGAAGGATTTTTCTTAACTCGTACAAACGCGGTCGGGAGAAATAATTATTTTGCACGTAAATCGCGATTTGGCCGGTGTCTCTCTTCCAGGGGCCCGGGCTCAAAAATGGGTCCTACGAAAATTCTTATAATCGCTTCAGATATCGGTCATGGTGTCGTGAACAAGTACCCTGAAGGATTTTTCTTAACTCGTACAAACGCGGTCGGGAGAAATAATTATTTTGCACGTAAATCGCGATTTGGCCGGTGTCTCTCTTCCAGGGGCCCGGGCTCAAAAATGGGTCCTACGAAAATTCTTATAATCGCTTCAGATATCGGTCATGGTGTCGTGAACAAGTACCCTGAAGGATTTTTCTTAACTCGTACAAACGCGGTCGGGAGAAATAATTATTTTGCACGTAAATCGCGATTTGGCCGGTGTCTCTCTTCCAGGGGCCCGGGCTCAAAAATGGGTCCTACGAAAATTCTTATAATCGCTTCAGATATCGGTCATGGTGTCGTGAACAAGTACCCTGAAGGATTTTTCTTAACTCGTACAAACGCGGTCGGGAGAAATAATTATTTTGCACGTAAATCGCGATTTGGCCGGTGTCTCTCTTCCAGGGGCCCGGGCTCAAAAATGGGTCCTACGAAAATTCTTATAATCGCTTCAGATATCGGTCATGGTGTCGTGAACAAGTACCCTGAAGGATTTTTCTTAACTCGTACAAACGCGGTCGGGAGAAATAATTATTTTGCACGTAAATCGCGATTTGGCCGGTGTCTCTCTTCCAGGGGCCCGGGCTCAAAAATGGGTCCTACGAAAATTCTTATAATCGCTTCAGATATCGGTCATGGTGTCGTGAACAAGTACCCTGAAGGATTTTTCTTAACTCGTACAAACGCGGTCGGGAGAAATAATTATTTTGCACGTAAATCGCGATTTGGCCGGTGTCTCTCTTCCAGGGGCCCGGGCTCAAAAATGGGTCCTACGAAAATTCTTAAAATCGCTCCAGATATCGGTCATGGTGTCGTGAAGGAGTACCCTGAAGGATTTTTCTTAACTCGTACAAACGCGGTCGGGAGAAATAATTATTTTCCACGTAAATCGCGATTTGGCCGATGTCTCTCTTCCAGGGGCCCGGGCTCAAAAATGGGTCCTACGAAAATTCTTAAAATCGCTCCAGATATCGGTCATGGTGTCGTGAAGGAGTACCCTGAAGGATTTTTCTTAACTCGTACAAACGCGGTCGGGAGAAATAATTATTTTGCACGTAAATCGCGATTTGGCCGATGTCTCTCTTCCAGGGGCCCGGGCTCAAAAATGGGTCCTACGAAAATTCTTAAAATCGCTCCAGATATCGGTCATGGTGTCGTGAAGGAGTACCCTGAAGGATTTTTCTTAACTCGTACAAACGCGGTCGGGAGAAATAATTATTTTGCACGTAAATCGCGATTTGGCCGGTGTCTCTCTTCCAGGGGCCCGGGCTCAAAAATGGGTCCTACGAAAATTCTTATAATCGCTTCAGATATCGGTCATGGTGTCGTGAACAAGTACCCTGAAGGATTTTTCTTAACTCGTACAAACGCGGTCGGGAGAAATAATTATTTTGCACGTAAATCGCGATTTGGCCGGTGTCTCTCTTCCAGGGGCCCGGGCTCAAAAATGGGTCCTACGAAAATTCTTATAATCGCTTCAGATATCGGTCATGGTGTCGTGAACAAGTACCCTGAAGGATTTTTCTTAACTCGTACAAACGCGGTCGGGAGAAATAATTATTTTGCACGTAAATCGCGATTTGGCCGGTGTCTCTCTTCCAGGGGCCCGGGCTCAAAAATGGGTCCTACGAAAATTCTTATAATCGCTTCAGATATCGGTCATGGTGTCGTGAACAAGTACCCTGAAGGATTTTTCTTAACTCGTACAAACGCGGTCGGGAGAAATAATTATTTTGCACGTAAATCGCGATTTGGCCGGTGTCTCTCTTCCAGGGGCCCGGGCTCAAAAATGGGTCCTACGAAAATTCTTATAATCGCTTCAGATATCGGTCATGGTGTCGTGAACAAGTACCCTGAAGGATTTTTCTTAACTCGTACAAACGCGGTCGGGAGAAATAATTATTTTGCACGTAAATCGCGATTTGGCCGGTGTCTCTCTTCCAGGGGCCCGGGCTCAAAAATGGGTCCTACGAAAATTCTTATAATCGCTTCAGATATCGGTCATGGTGTCGTGAACAAGTACCCTGAAGGATTTTTCTTAACTCGTACAAACGCGGTCGGGAGAAATAATTATTTTGCACGTAAATCGCGATTTGGCCGGTGTCTCTCTTCCAGGGGCCCGGGCTCAAAAATGGGTCCTACGAAAATTCTTATAATCGCTTCAGATATCGGTCATGGTGTCGTGAACAAGTACCCTGAAGGATTTTTCTTAACTCGTACAAACGCGGTCGGGAGAAATAATTATTTTGCACGTAAATCGCGATTTGGCCGGTGTCTCTCTTCCAGGGGCCCGGGCTCAAAAATGGGTCCTACGAAAATTCTTATAATCGCTTCAGATATCGGTCATGGTGTCGTGAACAAGTACCCTGAAGGATTTTTCTTAACTCGTACAAACGCGGTCGGGAGAAATAATTATTTTGCACGTAAATCGCGATTTGGCCGGTGTCTCTCTTCCAGGGGCCCGGGCTCAAAAATGGGTCCTACGAAAATTCTTAAAATCGCTCCAGATATCGGTCATGGTGTCGTGAAGGAGTACCCTGAAGGATTTTTCTTAACTCGTACAAACGCGGTCGGGAGAAATAATTATTTTCCACGTAAATCGCGATTTGGCCGATGTCTCTCTTCCAGGGGCCCGGGCTCAAAAATGGGTCCTACGAAAATTCTTAAAATCGCTCCAGATATCGGTCATGGTGTCGTGAAGGAGTACCCTGAAGGATTTTTCTTAACTCGTACAAACGCGGTCGGGAGAAATAATTATTTTGCACGTAAATCGCGATTTGGCCGATGTCTCTCTTCCAGGGGCCCGGGCTCAAAAATGGGTCCTACGAAAATTCTTAAAATCGCTCCAGATATCGGTCATGGTGTCGTGAAGGAGTACCCTGAAGGATTTTTCTTAACTCGTACAAACGCGGTCGGGAGAAATAATTATTTTGCACGTAAATCGCGATTTGGCCGGTGTCTCTCTTCCAGGGGCCCGGGCTCAAAAATGGGTCCTACGAAAATTCTTATAATCGCTTCAGATATCGGTCATGGTGTCGTGAACAAGTACCCTGAAGGATTTTTCTTAACTCGTACAAACGCGGTCGGGAGAAATAATTATTTTGCACGTAAATCGCGATTTGGCCGGTGTCTCTCTTCCAGGGGCCCGGGCTCAAAAATGGGTCCTACGAAAATTCTTATAATCGCTTCAGATATCGGTCATGGTGTCGTGAACAAGTACCCTGAAGGATTTTTCTTAACTCGTACAAACGCGGTCGGGAGAAATAATTATTTTGCACGTAAATCGCGATTTGGCCGGTGTCTCTCTTCCAGGGGCCCGGGCTCAAAAATGGGTCCTACGAAAATTCTTATAATCGCTTCAGATATCGGTCATGGTGTCGTGAACAAGTACCCTGAAGGATTTTTCTTAACTCGTACAAACGCGGTCGGGAGAAATAATTATTTTGCACGTAAATCGCGATTTGGCCGGTGTCTCTCTTCCAGGGGCCCGGGCTCAAAAATGGGTCCTACGAAAATTCTTATAATCGCTTCAGATATCGGTCATGGTGTCGTGAACAAGTACCCTGAAGGATTTTTCTTAACTCGTACAAACGCGGTCGGGAGAAATAATTATTTTGCACGTAAATCGCGATTTGGCCGGTGTCTCTCTTCCAGGGGCCCGGGCTCAAAAATGGGTCCTACGAAAATTCTTATAATCGCTTCAGATATCGGTCATGGTGTCGTGAACAAGTACCCTGAAGGATTTTTCTTAACTCGTACAAACGCGGTCGGGAGAAATAATTATTTTGCACGTAAATCGCGATTTGGCCGGTGTCTCTCTTCCAGGGGCCCGGGCTCAAAAATGGGTCCTACGAAAATTCTTATAATCGCTTCAGATATCGGTCATGGTGTCGTGAACAAGTACCCTGAAGGATTTTTCTTAACTCGTACAAACGCGGTCGGGAGAAATAATTATTTTGCACGTAAATCGCGATTTGGCCGGTGTCTCTCTTCCAGGGGCCCGGGCTCAAAAATGGGTCCTACGAAAATTCTTATAATCGCTTCAGATATCGGTCATGGTGTCGTGAACAAGTACCCTGAAGGATTTTTCTTAACTCGTACAAACGCGGTCGGGAGAAATAATTATTTTGCACGTAAATCGCGATTTGGCCGGTGTCTCTCTTCCAGGGGCCCGGGCTCAAAAATGGGTCCTACGAAAATTCTTAAAATCGCTCCAGATATCGGTCATGGTGTCGTGAAGGAGTACCCTGAAGGATTTTTCTTAACTCGTACAAACGCGGTCGGGAGAAATAATTATTTTCCACGTAAATCGCGATTTGGCCGATGTCTCTCTTCCAGGGGCCCGGGCTCAAAAATGGGTCCTACGAAAATTCTTAAAATCGCTCCAGATATCGGTCATGGTGTCGTGAAGGAGTACCCTGAAGGATTTTTCTTAACTCGTACAAACGCGGTCGGGAGAAATAATTATTTTGCACGTAAATCGCGATTTGGCCGATGTCTCTCTTCCAGGGGCCCGGGCTCAAAAATGGGTCCTACGAAAATTCTTAAAATCGCTCCAGATATCGGTCATGGTGTCGTGAAGGAGTACCCTGAAGGATTTTTCTTAACTCGTACAAACGCGGTCGGGAGAAATAATTATTTTGCACGTAAATCGCGATTTGGCCGGTGTCTCTCTTCCAGGGGCCCGGGCTCAAAAATGGGTCCTACGAAAATTCTTATAATCGCTTCAGATATCGGTCATGGTGTCGTGAACAAGTACCCTGAAGGATTTTTCTTAACTCGTACAAACGCGGTCGGGAGAAATAATTATTTTGCACGTAAATCGCGATTTGGCCGGTGTCTCTCTTCCAGGGGCCCGGGCTCAAAAATGGGTCCTACGAAAATTCTTATAATCGCTTCAGATATCGGTCATGGTGTCGTGAACAAGTACCCTGAAGGATTTTTCTTAACTCGTACAAACGCGGTCGGGAGAAATAATTATTTTGCACGTAAATCGCGATTTGGCCGGTGTCTCTCTTCCAGGGGCCCGGGCTCAAAAATGGGTCCTACGAAAATTCTTATAATCGCTTCAGATATCGGTCATGGTGTCGTGAACAAGTACCCTGAAGGATTTTTCTTAACTCGTACAAACGCGGTCGGGAGAAATAATTATTTTGCACGTAAATCGCGATTTGGCCGGTGTCTCTCTTCCAGGGGCCCGGGCTCAAAAATGGGTCCTACGAAAATTCTTATAATCGCTTCAGATATCGGTCATGGTGTCGTGAACAAGTACCCTGAAGGATTTTTCTTAACTCGTACAAACGCGGTCGGGAGAAATAATTATTTTGCACGTAAATCGCGATTTGGCCGGTGTCTCTCTTCCAGGGGCCCGGGCTCAAAAATGGGTCCTACGAAAATTCTTATAATCGCTTCAGATATCGGTCATGGTGTCGTGAACAAGTACCCTGAAGGATTTTTCTTAACTCGTACAAACGCGGTCGGGAGAAATAATTATTTTGCACGTAAATCGCGATTTGGCCGGTGTCTCTCTTCCAGGGGCCCGGGCTCAAAAATGGGTCCTACGAAAATTCTTATAATCGCTTCAGATATCGGTCATGGTGTCGTGAACAAGTACCCTGAAGGATTTTTCTTAACTCGTACAAACGCGGTCGGGAGAAATAATTATTTTGCACGTAAATCGCGATTTGGCCGGTGTCTCTCTTCCAGGGGCCCGGGCTCAAAAATGGGTCCTACGAAAATTCTTATAATCGCTTCAGATATCGGTCATGGTGTCGTGAACAAGTACCCTGAAGGATTTTTCTTAACTCGTACAAACGCGGTCGGGAGAAATAATTATTTTGCACGTAAATCGCGATTTGGCCGGTGTCTCTCTTCCAGGGGCCCGGGCTCAAAAATGGGTCCTACGAAAATTCTTAAAATCGCTCCAGATATCGGTCATGGTGTCGTGAAGGAGTACCCTGAAGGATTTTTCTTAACTCGTACAAACGCGGTCGGGAGAAATAATTATTTTCCACGTAAATCGCGATTTGGCCGATGTCTCTCTTCCAGGGGCCCGGGCTCAAAAATGGGTCCTACGAAAATTCTTAAAATCGCTCCAGATATCGGTCATGGTGTCGTGAAGGAGTACCCTGAAGGATTTTTCTTAACTCGTACAAACGCGGTCGGGAGAAATAATTATTTTGCACGTAAATCGCGATTTGGCCGATGTCTCTCTTCCAGGGGCCCGGGCTCAAAAATGGGTCCTACGAAAATTCTTAAAATCGCTCCAGATATCGGTCATGGTGTCGTGAAGGAGTACCCTGAAGGATTTTTCTTAACTCGTACAAACGCGGTCGGGAGAAATAATTATTTTGCACGTAAATCGCGATTTGGCCGATGTCTCTCTTCCAGGGGCCCGGGCTCAAAAATGGGTCCTACGAAAATTCTTAAAATCGCTCCAGATATCGGTCATGGTGTCGTGAAGGAGTACCCTGAAGGATTTTTCTTAACTCGTACAAACGCGGTCGGGAGAAATAATTATTTTGCACGTAAATCGCGATTTGGCCGGTGTCTCTCTTCCAGGGGCCCGGGCTCAAAAATGGGTCCTACGAAAATTCTTATAATCGCTTCAGATATCGGTCATGGTGTCGTGAACAAGTACCCTGAAGGATTTTTCTTAACTCGTACAAACGCGGTCGGGAGAAATAATTATTTTGCACGTAAATCGCGATTTGGCCGGTGTCTCTCTTCCAGGGGCCCGGGCTCAAAAATGGGTCCTACGAAAATTCTTAAAATCGCTCCAGATATCGGTCATGGTGTCGTGAAGGAGTACCCTGAAGGCTTTTTCTTAACTCGTACAAACGCGGTCGGGAGAAATAATTATTTTCCACGTAAATCGCGATTTGGCCGATGTCTCTCTTCCAGGGGCCCGGGCTCAAAAATGGGTCCTACGAAAATTCTTATAATCGCTTCAGATATCGGTCATGGTGTCGTGAACAAGTACCCTGAAGGATTTTTCTTAACTCGTACAAACGCGGTCGGGAGAAATAATTATTTTGCACGTAAATCGCGATTTGGCCGGTGTCTCTCTTCCAGGGGCCCGGGCTCAAAAATGGGTCCTACGAAAATTCTTATAATCGCTTCAGATATCGGTCATGGTGTCGTGAACAAGTACCCTGAAGGATTTTTCTTAACTCGTACAAACGCGGTCGGGAGAAATAATTATTTTGCACGTAAATCGCGATTTGGCCGGTGTCTCTCTTCCAGGGGCCCGGGCTCAAAAATGGGTCCTACGAAAATTCTTATAATCGCTTCAGATATCGGTCA
>CAUEHJ010000002.1:77500-146435 GCA_958510785.1 Exephanes ischioxanthus
CAACGATTATAAATGATGTTCACATACTTGGATCATTGTTCGACAAATATTTTAATAATCCTATTAATTGAATTGTAAGTTTTAAGCAACCGATCGGTCCATATCCCATCCACTCGAAGAGCATTCACTCGCAGGGGAGAGCCCCGATCGGTCGACACCCGAGAGTTCTATGAGAACGAAGACTCTGCCATCGTCCGATCGGTCCACACGCGAAAAACTCGAGTGTCGTAAAATAAGTAAATAAAATAATATACGATAAATTTTGTTTACGTATGATTCTAATAATTAAATAAACATTATTTAACTGGTTTAATAATTAAATTGTAATATTTTAGATAACCGATCGGTCCATACTCGCCACAAAGAAAACTTGTATCGTCCGTAATATCGATAAAAATAATTTATTTTGCAAAATTAATATTTACTTTAATCGAAAATAATGTTTAGAGTGATTGTTATTGACAATTGTTGCTCGGTTTCATTGATTTTACATGCTTCAAAGAGTGCTCGGACGTCGCGCGGAGTACCAGCGAAAGAATGCCGCCCGGCCCGTTCAACGCTGTTTCGTCCCGTTCGAACGCCGTGGCTAAGGCCGGCCGTCGTGCCTCCGTAGGCGCCCCAGCTCGTTACTATAAGGGAGGCGAAGCATCGGTGCTACCGAGCGACGCGAGACTCTCGTTCGATGGACTGGTGGAGTACAGTTGGTGTATAATACAATATTACGCAGCATTACCACGGGTCGGTGTCTTTGACCGAATGGCTCTTATGTGGTACACGCCCTAGGCGCTTTTACATTATTATTGTATACAACAATATGTATAATACTGAGCATCGACTCACCCAATTCCGGGCGAGAATACAAGTATGAAAAAAAATCATACGAAACGAATCACGAAAGTGTCGAAACGACACAGCTTGTTCGCTGAGAAAAAATATTCTAGCGTCAAGAGTAGCAAACGAGAATGTTTGACTAATATACGCGGATTCGCACAAAATTTGTGTGTTTTCAAAGAGACAAAAGAGGTGTCGATGGTGCAATCCGTATAGCCGAGTTTCGAAGTCTCCAACAAGAGAGGAGATCTTCTTAGCTGAGCAAAAATAATAAATAAAATGAATAAAATGAATATGGGAAAAAAGTGTGTGTCTCTCGCCGCGCTTTAGATACGATGCCGCGTCGCAAGACTCTGGAATCGATATCCGCGGGAGATTGACAACGACACTAAGAGAGAAAACACGAAGAGAGAGAGAAGAGTTTTATTATTTTACGAGACGGTAGAATTCGGATGGTGGTTTGCGTTTTTCGCATTCTCATTTCATCTCTCCGCCGAGCGTTGCAACGAAAGAAATATAAAAATCTCTGTCTCTCTCTGTGAGCTGTGTGCGTCTCGTAAACGAAAAACACGTTGACGAAGCTCCCTGGTTGATCCTGCCAGTAGTCATATGCTTGTCTCAAAGATTAAGCCATGCATGTCTCAGTACATGCCGTATTAAGGTGAAACCGCGAATGGCTCATTAAATCAGTTATGGTTCCTTAGATCGTACCCACATTTACTTGGATAACTGTGGTAATTCTAGAGCTAATACATGCAAACCAGAGTTCCGACCAGAGATGGGAGGAACGCTTTTATTAGATCAAAACCAATCGGTGGCGGGTTCGCTCGTCCATCGTTTACCTTGGTGACTCTGAATAACTTTGTGCTGATCGCACGGTCTCGTACCGGCGACGCATCTTTCAAATGTCTGCCTTATCAACTGTCGATGGTAGGTTCTGCGCCTACCATGGTTGTAACGGGTAACGGGGAATCAGGGTTCGATTCCGGAGAGGGAGCCTGAGAAACGGCTACCACATCCAAGGAAGGCAGCAGGCGCGCAAATTACCCACTCCCGGCACGGGGAGGTAGTGACGAAAAATAACGATACGGGACTCATCCGAGGCCCCGTAATCGGAATGAGTACACTTAAAATCCTTTAACGAGGATCCATTGGAGGGCAAGTCTGGTGCCAGCAGCCGCGGTAATTCCAGCTCCAATAGCGTATATTAAAGTTGTTGCGGTTAAAAAGCTCGTCGTTTTGTGTCGGCTTTGTGTATTTGAAGGGGGGTTTAAGAGGGGGGTGGGGGGGGGGGGGGGAGGGGGGAGATAAGGGGGAAGGAGGAGGGGGAAGCGAAGGGGGGGGAAGGGGTTTAAAGGGGGGGTTAAAGGGGAAGGGGGCAAAAGGGGGGGGGGGGGGGTAAAGGGGGGTAAGGGGAAGTTAGGGGGAGGGGGGGGTTTAAAGGGGGAGATTAAAGGGGAGGGAGGGGGGTTTAAAAGGGCGGGGGAGGGGGGGGGGGGTTAAAGGGGAAGTTAAGGGGGGAGGGGGGTTTAAGGGGGGGGGGGGGGGGTAAAGGGGAGAAAGGGGGGGTTTAAAAGGGGGGTAAGGGGAAGTTAGGAGGAGGGGGAGGGGGTTTAAAGGGGAGGGAGGGGGGTTTAAAAGGGAGGAGGGGGGGGGGAGGGGGGTTAAAGGGGAAGTTAAGGGGGGAGGGGGCGGGGGGTTAAAGGGGGAGGGGAGGGGGAGGGGGATAGAGAAGAAGAAGGGCGGGGGGGGGGGGGGGGGGTAAAGGGGCGGAGGGGGAGGGGGATTTTTTTTTTTTTTTTTTTTTTTTTTTTTTTTTTTTTTTTTTTTTTTTTTTTTTTTTTTTTTTTTTTTTTTTTTTTTTTTTTTTTTTTTTTTTTTTTTTTTTTTTTTTTTTTTTTTTTTTTTTTTTTTTTTTTTTTTTTTTTTTTTTTTTTTTTTTTTTTTTTTTTTTTTTTTTTTTTTTTTTTTTATACGGCCACTGGTAAACCCCAAAATTGTTGGGAGAAAATGTCTATTCGAAGTGTTTTTTTCCGCTGAGTCGATTGAGACTATTGCCACTTTGATCCGAGGCCTCCTTCAATTTTCTCCCAGCCATTGAAGTTTTAAATAATTCCTCCACCCAAACTATGCCACTCTTGAGCTATTCAAAGTGTCTTTTTCGTGTTTTTCGACCTTTTCTTTTTATTTATTATGATTTTTATCAATTTTGACTTTTTTTACCGACTTTTTGAACATTGACTTTTTGAACTTCCAGTCAAATTGTTGGGAGAAAATGTCTATTCGAAGTGTTTTTTTTTCTGAGTCGATTGAGACTATTGCCACTTTGATCCGAGGCCTCCTTCAATTTTCTCCCAGCCTTTGAAGTTTTAAATAATTCCTCCACCCGAACTATGCCACCCTTGAGCTATTCCAAGTGTCTTTTTTGTGTTTTTCGACCTTTTCTTTTTATTTCGACTATTTTTACTAACTTTGACTTTTTGAACTTTGAATTTTTGACGACTTTTTGACGACTTTTTGAACTTTGACTTTTTGAAGACTATGGCCACCAGAAGCTACGGCTACCAGAAGCTACTGCTACTAGCGTGGCCGGGGCGGGGACGGGGGGGGGGGGGGGTTCGGCGGGGGGCGGAGCCCCCCCCGAGACGTCATAGAAATACTATTTTTGAGTGACTTAAAGACTTTCGTCACAGACCACTCTTACCCATCAAGTGTTTTACGGTCAGAGACCAACTTTGACGCATTTGAACTTTGATTTTTTGACGACTTTTTGAATTCTTACTTTTTACCGACTTTTTGAACTTTGATTTTTTGACCACTCTTCGACTTTGACATTTCGACCACTGTTCAATTTCGACTTTTGTACCATTCTTCTACTCTGACTTTTTGACGACTCTTCGACTTTGACTTTTTCGCCATTTTTTGAACTTGGGATTTTTAGCCAATTTGAACTCCGACATTTTGACGTTTTTTTGGACTTGGTATTCTTACCGACATTTTGAACTCTGACTTTTTGACAATTTTTTGAACTCTGACTTTTTAGTCATTTTCCGAACTTGGGCTTTTGTAGCCATTCTGATCTTTGACTCTTTCACGACTTTTTGGACTCTGACTTTTTCGCGACTTTTTGGACTGTGACTTTTTCACGACTTTGTGAAGTTTGATTTTTCGATGACTATTTACCTTTGACTTTTCGATGACTATTTACCTTTGACTTTTCGACGACTTTTTGAACTTTGATTTTTAACGCCCTTTTCTGAACTTTGATTTTTACTGTACTTTGATTTTGAGTCGTACTTGACACCCGTGATTTGCCTTTTCAGTTGTACTGTGACATCTGTCACTTGGTACTTGTACTTGACACCCGTGATTTCACCTGACAATTGTACTTGTCATTTATCACTTGACAGTTGTACTTGACATCTTTGACACGACACGACAATTGGACTTGTCATCTTTGACTTGACATGTGTACTTGATATCCGCGGCTTGACCTGACAGTTGTACTTGAGTTGACAGCGGACTTGACAGCTGTCCAATTGATTTTTGTACCTAGGGAATTTTTTTTATTTTATTTTTTTTTCATTTTTTAAATTTTTTAAATTTTTTTTCTTTTTTTTTTAAATTTTTTTTTAATTTTTTTTTTTTATAATTTTTTTTTCTTTTATAATTTTTTTTTTTTTCTTTTATATATATATATATATATATATATATATATATATATATATATATATATATATATATATATATTTTTTTTTTTTTTTTTTTTTTTTTTTTTTTTTTTTTTTTTTATACGGCCACTGGTAAACCCCAAAATTGTTGGGAGAAAATGTCTATTCGAAGTGTTTTTTTCCGCTGAGTCGATTGAGACTATTGCCACTTTGATCCGAGGCCTCCTTCAATTTTCTCCCAGCCATTGAAGTTTTAAATAATTCCTCCACCCAAACTATGCCACTCTTGAGCTATTCCAAGTGTCTTTTTCGTGTTTTTCGACCTTTTCTTTTTATTTATTATGATTTTTATCAATTTTGACTTTTTTACCGACTTTTTGAACATTGACTTTTTGAACTTCCAGTCAAATTGTTGGGAGAAAATGTCTATTCGAAGTGTTTTTTTTTCTGAGTCGATTGAGACTATTGCCACTTTGATCCGAGGCCTCCTTCAATTTTCTCCCAGCCTTTGAAGTTTTAAATAATTCCTCCACCCGAACTATGCCACCCTTGAGCTATTCCAAGTGTCTTTTTTGTGTGTTTTCGACCTTTTCTTTTTATTTCGACTATTTTTACTAACTTTGACTTTTTGAACTTTGAATTTTTGACGACTTTTTGACGACTTTTTGACGACTTTTTGACGACTTTTTGACGACTTTTTGAACTTTGACTTTTTGAAGACTATGGCCACCAGAAGCTACGGCTACCAGAAGCTACTGCTACTAGCGTGGCCGGGGCGGGGACGGGGGGGGGGGGGGGGTTCGGCGGGGGGCGGAGCCCCCCCCGAGACGTCATAGAAATACTATTTTTGAGTGACTTAAAGACTTTCGTCACAGACCACTCTTACCCATCAAGTGTTTTACGGTCAGAGACCAACTTTGACGCATTTGAACTTTGATTTTTTGACGACTTTTTGAATTCTTACTTTTTACCGACTTTTTGAACTTTGATTTTTTGACCACTCTTCGACTTTGACATTTCGACCACTGTTCAATTTCGAGTTTTGTACCATTCTTCTACTCTGACTTTTTGACGACTCTTCGACTTTGACTTTTTCGCCATTTTTTGAACTTGGGATTTTTAGCCAATTTGAACTCCGACATTTTGACGTTTTTTTGGACTTGGTATTCTTACCGACATTTTGAACTCTGACTTTTTGACAATTTTTTGAACTCTGACTTTTTAGTCATTTTCCGAACTTGGGCTTTTGTAGCCATTCTGATCTTTGACTCTTTCACGACTTTTTGGACTCTGACTTTTTCGCGACTTTTTGGACTCTAACTTTTTCACGACTTTTTGGACTCTGACTTTTTCACGACTTTTCGGACTCTGACTTTTTAGCCATTTTTCGAACTTGGTATTTGTAGCCAGTCTGACCTTTGACTTTTTACCGACTATTTGAACTTTGATTTTTTGACGACTTTTTGATTTTAGACTTTCTAAACTTAAGCTCATTACCGACTTTGTGAATTTGGACGTTCTCGACCACTTTCCGATTTCGACGTTTCGACCACTATTCGGCTTTGACTTTTTAGCTATTGTTTGAACTTGGTATTTTTAGCCATTTTCAACTTTGGCTTTTTCACGACTTTTTGGACTCTGACTTTTTCGCGACTTTTTGGACTGTGACTTTTTCACGACTTTGTGAAGTTTGATTTTTCGATGACTATTTACCTTTGACTTTTCGATGACTATTTACCTTTGACTTTTCGACGACTTTTTGAACTTTGATTTTTAACGCCCTTTTCTGAACTTTGATTTTTACTGTACTTTGATTTTGAGTCGTACTTGACACCCGTGATTTGCCTTTTCAGTTGTACTGTGACATCTGTCACTTGGTACTTGTACTTGACACCCGTGATTTCACCTGACAATTGTACTTGTCATTTATCACTTGACAGTTGTACTTGACATCTTTGACACGACACGACAATTGGACTTGTCATCTTTGACTTGACATGTGTACTTGATATCCGCGGCTTGACCTGACAGTTGTACTTGAGTTGACAGCGGACTTGACAGCTGTCAAATTGATTTTTGTACCTAGGGAATTTTTTTTATTTTATTTTGGTTTCATTTTTTAAATTTTTTAAATTTTTTTTCTTTTTTTTTTTAAATTTTTTTTTAATTTTTTTTTTTTATAATTTTTTTTTATAATTTTTTTTTTCTTTTATAATTTTTTTTCTTTTATTTTTTTTATTTTTTTTTTTTTTTTTTTTTTTTTTTTTTTTTTTTTTTTTTTTTTTTTTTTTTTTTTTTTTTTTTTTTTTTTTTTTTTTTTTTTTTTTTTTTTTTTTTTTTTTTTTTTTTTTTTTTTTTTTTTTTTTTTTTTTTTTTTTTTTTTTTTTTTTTTTTTTTTTTTTTTTTTTTTTTTTTTTTTTTTTTTTTTTTTTTTTTTTTTTTTTTTTTTTTTTTTTTTTTTTTTTTTTGATACGGCCGGTGGCACAGATTAAAAAAATTTGGGTCAAGGTGTTATTCTTTCGCTCTTCTTTCGCTCAGTCGATTGCGCTAGGTCCCACCTTCCCCAGATGACCGGAACACCTTTAAAAATGAACTTTTGTATTTTGACATTTTTGGATGTACTTTTTTATGTGCTAAATCGATGTATTTCGACGAGAAAAGACGATTTAGATTAGTTATACTTTGATCCGATGAAATTTGGCCAAGTTACAGATGAAATTTTGAACTTTGATTTTCAACGCCACTTTCTGAACTTTGATTTTTAACGTCATTTTTTCAACTTTGATTTTTAACGCCATTTCCTGAACTTTGATTTTTAACGTCATTTTTCAACTTTGATTTTTAACGTCACTTTTTGAACTTTGATTTTTAACGCCATTTCCTGAACATTGATTTTTTAAGGCTTTTTGAACTTTAACGTTTTTGACGACTTTTTGAACTTTGACTTTTTGAGGACTTTTTAACGACTATGGTTACCAGAAGACATGGTTACCAGAAGCTACGGCTACTAGCGTGGCCGGGGCGGGGACGGGGGGGGTTCGGGGGGGGCGGAGCCCCCCCCGACACGTCATAGAAATACTATTTTTGAGTGACTTAAAGACTTTCGTCACAGACCACTCTTACCCATCAAGTGTTTCACGTTCGGAGACCAACTTTCACGCATTTCAACTCTTATTTTTTGACGACTTTTTGACGACTTTTTGAACTTTGACGTTTTTGACGACTTTTTCAACTTTGACTTTTGACCGACTTTTTGAAACTTGGTATTTTTAGTCATTTTTAACTTTGACTCTTTATCGACTTTTTGGAAACTTGGCATTTCAAGCTATTTTGAACTTTGACGTTTTTGACGACTTTTTCAACTTTGACTTTTGACCGACTTTTTGAAACTTGGTATTTTTAGTCATTTTCAACTTTGACTTTTTATCGACTTTTTGACCTTTGACTATCTGATGATTTTTTGACCTTTGACTATTTGATGATTTTTTGAACTTTGACTTTTTACCGACTTTCTTAACCTTGGTATCTTAAGTCATTTTGAAGTTTGACTTTTTATCGACTGTTTTGAAACTTGGTATGTTAAGCCATATAGACCTTTGACGTTTTTGACGACTTTTTGAACTTTGACTTTTGACCGACTTTTTGAAACTTGGTATTTTTAGTCATTTTCAATTTTGACTTTTGACCGACTTTTTGAAACTTGGTATTTTTAGTCATTTTCAACTTTGACTTTTGACCGACTTTTTGAAACTTGGTATTTTTAGTCATTTTCAACTTTGACTTTTGACCGACTTTTTGAAACTTGGTATTTTTAGTCATTTTCAACTTTGACTTTTGACCGACTTTTTGAAACTTGGTATTTTTAGTCATTTTCAATTTTGATTTTTGACCGACTTTTTGTAACTTGGTATTTTTAGTCATTTTCAACTTTGACTTTTGACCGACTTTTTGAAACTTGGTATTTTTAGTCATTTTCAATTTTGATTTTTGACCGACTTTTTGAAACTTGGTATTTTTAGTCATTTTCAACTTTGACTTTTGACCGACTTTTTGAAACTTGGTATTTTTAGTCATTTTCAACTTTGACTTTTGACCGACTTTTTGAAACTTGGTATTTTTAGTCATTTTCAATTTTGACTTTTGACCGACTTTTTGACCTTTGACTATTTGATGATTTTTTGAACTTTGATTTTTTGACCATTCTTCGAATTTGACATTTCGACCATTCTTTGATTTCGACTTTTAGACCATTCTTTGATTTCGACTTTTAGACCATTCTTCGACTTTTACTTTTTGACCACTCTTCGACTTTGACTTTTTGACCACATTTTGACTTTGACTTTTTCGCCATTTTTTGAATTTGGTATTTTCAGCTAATTTAAACTTTGACTTTTTGACGATTTTTTGGACTTGGTATTTTAAGCCATTTTGAATTTTGACTTTTTTCCAACTTTTTGAACTTTGATTTTTTGACGACTTTTTGAATTTAGACTTTTTCAACTTAAACTTTTTACCGACTTTGTGAACTTTGACGTTCTCGACCACCTTTCGATTTCACGTAAAAGACTAGATTAGTTGTATTGTTGAATTCGACCTAATTGGCAGACCATTAGCATTACCCGGGATGCACCACGTGGAGGTTGTCTGCCTGGCATCCCATGTTTTTTTTTTTTTTTTTTTTTTTTTTTTTTTCTTTTATTGTGTGTGTATTTGTATTTTTTTTGTTTTTTTTTAATTTTTAATTTTTTTTTGTTTTTTCTTTTGCTTTTTCAATATTTTTATTTTTGTTATTAAGTATTTATTAATGATATATACCGTGTCGTTGTGCAGTGGTCGAGCCGAAGTCTTTCTTGTTTGTCCGATGATGCCACTTTTTGTGTTTGTTAGCGGCGCCTCTTTGCCGGTGGCGCGTACGGCCGTTCCATTCGGCCCTGTCGACGCGTCAAATAATTCTCTATGTTCTCCGCCGGAGGTGCCGGAGGAGCTGGCTGTGCCGCGATAGCAGCAATAGCCTCTGCCAGGCCAGGTCTTCTTATCGGAGGACGAGGAACTGGAGGATCCTGAAGGGGGACAAGTCGCCATGGCATTCTGTTGCCCCTCGGGTCCCGATGATCACTCCTTCTCACGTCCAGCAAATCCAAGGGCACTGGAGGATCGGGTAGAACTGCAGGTGGTGGTCCCTTCTCAGCCGGTGCCGGTGCCGGTACCGGCTCTATCTCCTGTTCCGGTACTGGTCCAGGCTCTATCTCCTGTTCCAGTACCGGTACAGGCTCTATTACCGGTACCGGTATCGGACCTGACTGCGAAGTTTCCGGGCGTGGGCCCATGCCGTAGGCAGTCCCCTGTGCCGCTCGCCGTGCTGCGATCCGCCGATCTCGTGCGGCACATTTTCGGCCCATCTTTACTTTTTTTTTTGCTTTTAGAGTGGTGTTGCTCGTGATGCCAAGCGCCGAGTGTTGGTTGTCCAGGTTACTTCAACTGGTCGCTTCGCCACTCGATTACTCTCTTCCACAAGCTCTCCACTGACGATTCTGATGATTTCTCTATGAGGTAGACTGCGCCCGTAAAGAGTGGTTCCCTACGTAGAATATGGAAGTGAGTCGGTGTTCTTAGGTGAATCGTCGTTGAAATAGACTTGGAAATTGTATTATATTGCTGCTTCGGAACCAATGTATTTATAGGCAAAAGGGTGAGGTGAGTCCAAGTAGATGGGTGCCGTCCTTATCAGACAAGGGGAACATTGTTATTTTGACGGTTCACGGGGCAAATTATTTTATTTAATGTTGAAATGTATCAATTCGTGTGTATTTCATCGAGTAGAGTTCATCTAGACTAGTGCCGTCTTTGTCCGATACCGGGAACATAGTTATTTTAACAGTTTACAAGGAAATTAATTTTATTTAAAGTTGGAAGTTATCTATTCTTGTGTATTTCATCGAGTAGAGTTCATCTAGACTAGTGCCGTCTTTGTCCGATACCGGCAACATAGTTATTTTAACAGTTTATAAGGAAATTAATTTTATTTAAAGGTGAAAGTTATCTATTATTACGTGTTTCATCGAGTAGAGTTCATCTAGACTAGTGCCGTCTTTGTCCGATACCGGGAACATAGTTATTTTAACAGTTTACAAAAAAATCCATTTTATTTAAAGTTGAAAGTTATCTATTATTACGTGTTTCGTCGAGTACAGTTCATCTAGACTAGTGCCGTCTTTGTCCGATACCGGAAACATAGTTATTTTAACAGTTTACAAGGAAATTCATTTTATTTAAAGTTGAAAGTTATCTATTATTATGTGTTTCGTCGAGTACAGTTCATCTAGACTAGTGCCGTCTTTGTCCGATACCGGAAACATAGTTATTTTAACAGTTTACAAAGAAATTCATTTTATTTAAAGTTGAAAGTTATCTATTATTATGTGTTTCGTCGAGTACAGTTCATCTAGACTAGTGCCGTCTTTGTCCGATACCGGAAACATAGTTATTTTAACAGTTTACAAGGAAATTAATTTTATTTCAAGTTGAAAGTTATCTATTCTTGTGTATTTCATCGAGTAGAGTTCATCTAGACTAGTGCCGTCTTTGTCCGATACCGGGAACATAGTTATTTTAATAGTTTACAAGGAAATTAATTTTATTTGAAGTTGAAAGGCATCTATTCTTGTGTATTTCATCGAGTAGAGTTCATCTAGACTAGTGCCGTCTTTGTCCGATACCGGCAACATAGTTATTTTAACAGCTTATAAGGAAATTAATTTTATTTAAAGTTGAAAGTTATCTATTCTTACGTGTTTCATCGAGTAGAGTTCATCTAGACTAGTGTCGTCTTTGTCCGATACGGGGAACATAGTTATTTTAACAGTTTACAAAGAAATTCATTTTATTTAAAGTTGAAAGTTATCTATTCTTACGTGTTTCATCGAGTAGAGTTCATCTAGACTAGTGTTGTCTTTGTCCGATACCGGGAACATAGTTATTTTAACAGTTTACAAGAAAATTAATTTTATTAAAAGTTGAAAGGTATCTATTCTTGTGTATTTCATCGAGAAGAGTTCATCTAGACTAGTGCCGTCTTTGTCCGATCCAGGGAACATAGTTATTTTAACAGTTTACAAGGAAATTCGTTTTATGTAAAGTTGAAAGGTATCTATTCTTGTGTATTTCATCGAGTACAGTTCATCTAGACTAATGCCATCTTTGTCCGATACCGGGAACATAGTTATTTTAATAGTTTACAAAGAAATTAATTTTATATAAAGTCGAAAGTTATCGATTCTTACGTGTTTCGTCGAGTAGAATTCATCTAGACTAGTGCCGTCTTTGTCCGATACCGGGAACATAGTTATTTTAATAGTTTACAGGGAAATTAATTTTATATAAAGTTGAAAGTTATCTATTCTTACGTGTTTCGTCGAGTAGAGTTCATCTAGACTAGTGCCGTCTTTGTCCGATACCGGGAACATAGTTATTTTAACAGTTTACAAAGAAATTAATTTTATTCAAAGTTGAAAGGTATCTATTCTTGTGTATTTCGTCGAGTAGAGTTCATCTAGACTAATGCCGTCTTTGTCCGATACCGGGAACTTAGTTATTTTAATAGTTTACAAGGAAATTAATTTTATATAAAGTTGAAAGTTATCTATTCTTACGTGTTTCGTCGAGATAAGTACGTCTAGACTAGTTTCAATGATGAAATAAATTATTTACTCTAAAATCACGGTAATTAACAATGTTGCCGATATTTTACGAAGACGCCATTACTGTAGATGAACGTAACTCGACGAAATGCGTACGAATTCATAGGCCTTAAAGTCAAAATATCATATTAACTTTGAAATAATGTCAATTGTCAATGAACTTTACGGTGTATGACTTCGGGAGTAGGCTAGATCGATTTATCTCGAAGAATTGCATAAGAGTACATAGGTCTTGGATTTTTAATAATTAATTTAGAGGTTGTAACATTGATTAAGTGATTTTGGTGGGGAGTCGACTTGGTGGGGGTAGGCTCGAGCTCCGCAGTACCTCGCCGACCGTCGTACCGAGCGCATCGGCAACGGAGCTCCGCGCACCAGCATCCGAGTTGTTTCGGTGAAGCGTCGACGTGGTGGGGGTAGTCTCTAGCTCCACAGTACCTCGCCGACCGTCGTACCCAGCGCATCGGCAACGGAGCTCCGCGCACCAGCATACAAGTTATTTCGGTGGAGCGTCGACGTGGTGGGGAAAGGCACGAGCTGTCCAGAACCTCGCGGATAGGCAACGGATTCAGCTGTCACAATAGGTCAAGCCAACGGTCATGGACGGGCAGGACATAAATAGTGCAGAAGAAGCAGCGGCAGTGGAACAGCCTTGGTCGCCGCCGTTGGAAGAAAAGAGGGCACTGCATGAGTCGGAGGAGATCGAGGAGGAGATCGAGGAGGAGATCGAGGAGGAGATCGAGGAGGAGATCGAGGAGGAGATCGAGGAGGAGATCGAGGAGGAGATCGGGGAGGAGATCGGCGAGGATATTGAGGTTGCCGCAGATATGGAGGACCCTCCGCTCGAGCATGCATTTATTCAGAGAGACCTCGGCGATCTCAGAGATGCTGGATTTGGAAATGAATGGAACTGGATTCGAGTATTTATGGAGGAATTGAGGATTAATGATGACCTTGACGCAGATGGACTGCCTGTGACGCGTATGTCGAGACAAGTCTGAAATAACTTGCACGCGCACACACACACACACACACACACACACACACACACACACACACACACACACACACACACACAGCGGGCAGGGAAGGTTTGGAGTCATAAAATACCGTGGAAGTGACGAGCCATGGGGTCCTTATCCCTGCCCGCCCGCACCCCCACACGCATACACACATGCATGCACGCACACACACGTATACACACTAACACGAAATAAAACGGCCCTTTTCAGGGCCAAGGGATGCCATGCAGACAACCTCCACGTGGTGCATCCTGGGTAACGCAAGTGGTCTGCAAATAAGAAATTTTGGACTCTAACTTTTTCACGACTTTTTGGACTCTGACTTTTTCACGACTTTTTGGACTTTGACTTTTCGCGACTTTTTGGACTCTGACTTTTTCACGACTTTTTGGACTTTGACTTTTCGCGACTTTTTGGACTCTGACTTTTTCACGACTTTTTGGACTCTGACTTTTTCACGACTTTTTGGACTCTGACTTTTTCACGACTTTTTGGACTCTGACTTTTTCACGACTTTTTGGACTCTGACTTTTTCACGACTTTTTGGACTCTCACCTTTTCACGACTTTTTGGACCCTCACTTTTTCTCGACTTTTTGGACTCTGACTTTTTCACGACTTTTCGGACTCTGACTTTTTCACGACTTTTTGGACTCTGACTTTTTCACGAGTTTTTCGACTTTGACTTTTTCACGACTTTTTGGACTTTAACTTTTTCACGACTTTTTGGACTCTGACTTTTTCACGACTTTTTGGACTCTGACTTTTTCACGACTTTTTGGACTCTGACTTTTTCACGACTTTTTGGACTTTGACTTTTCGCGACTTTTTGGACTCTGACTTTTCACGACTTTTTGGACTCTGACTTTTTCACGACTTTTTGGACTTTGACTTTTCGCGACTTTTTGGACTCTAACTTTTTCACGACTTTTCGGACTCTGACTTTTTCGCGACTTTTTGGACTTTGACTTTTCGCGACTTTTTGGACTCTGACTTTTTCACGACTTTTTGGACTTTGACTTTTCGCGACTTTTTGGACTCTGACTTTTTCACGACTTTTTGGACTCTGACTTTTTCACGACTTTTTGGACTCTGACTTTTTCACGACTTTTTCGACTCTGACTTTTTCACGAGTTTTTCGACTTTGACTTTTTCACGACTTTTTGGACTTTGACTTTTCGCGACTTTTTGGACTCTGACTTTTTCACGACTTTTTCGACTCTGACTTTTTCACGACTTTTTGGACTTTGACTTTTCGCGACTTTTTGGACTCTAACTTTTTCACGACTTTTTGGACTCTGACTTTTTCACGACTTTTTGGACTCTGACTTTTTCACGACTTTTTGGACTTTAACTTTTTCACGACTTTCTGGACTCTGACTTTTTCTCGACTTTTTGGACTCTGACTTTTTCACGACTTTTTGGACTTTGACTTTTTCCGACTTTTTGGACTCGGACTTTTTCTCGACTTTTTGGACTCTGACTTTTTCACGACTTTTTGGACTCTGACTTTTTCACGACTTTTCGGACTCTGACTTTTTCACGACTTTTTGGACTTTGACTTTTCGCGACTTTTTGGACTCTAACTTTTTCACGACTTTTCGGACTCTGACTTTTTCGCGACTTTTTGGACTTTGACTTTTCGCGACTTTTTGGACTCTGACTTTTTCACGACTTTTTGGACTTTGACTTTTCGCGACTTTTTGGACTCTGACTTTTTCACGACTTTTTGGACTCTGACTTTTTCACGACTTTTTGGACTCTGACTTTTTCACGACTTTTTGGACTCTGACTTTTTCACGACTTTTTGGACTCTGACTTTTTCACGACTTTTTGGACTCTCACCTTTTCACGACTTTTTGGACCCTCACTTTTTCTCGACTTTTTGGACTCTGACTTTTTCACGACTTTTCGGACTCTGACTTTTTCACGACTTTTTGGACTCTGACTTTTTCACGAGTTTTTCGACTTTGACTTTTTCACGACTTTTTGGACTCTGACTTTTTCACGACTTTTTGGACTCTGACTTTTTCACGACTTTTCGGACTCTGACTTTTTCACGACTTTTTGGACTTTGACTTTTTCACGACTTTTTGGACTTCGACTTTTTCACTACTTTTTCGACTTCGACTTTTTCACCACTTTTTGGACTCGGACTTTTTCACGAGTTTTTGGACCCTCACTTTCTCACGACTTTTTGGACCCTCACTTTTTCACGACTTTTTGGACTTTGACTTTTTCCGACTTTTTGGACTCTCACCTTTTCACGACTTTTTGGACCCTCACTTTTTCACGACTTTTTGGACTTTGACTTTTTCCGACTTTTTGGACTCTCACCTTTTCACGACTTTTCGGACTCTGACTTTTTCACGAGTTTTTGGACCCTCACTTTCTCACGACTTTTTGGACCCTCACTTTTTCACGACTTTTTGGACTTTGACTTTTTCCGACTTTTTGGACTCTGACTTTTTCACGACTTTTTGGACTCTGACTTTTTCACGACTTTTTGGACTTTGACTTTTTCACGACTTTTTGGACTTTGACTTTTCGCGACTTTTTGGACTCTGACTTTTCACGACTTTTTGGACTCTGACTTTTTCACGACTTTTTGGACTTTGACTTTTCGCGACTTTTTGGACTCTAACTTTTTCACGACTTTTCGGACTCTGACTTTTTCGCGACTTTTTGGACTTTGACTTTTCGCGACTTTTTGGACTCTGACTTTTTCACGACTTTTTGGACTTTGACTTTTCGCGACTTTTTGGACTCTGACTTTTTCACGACTTTTTGGACTCTGACTTTTTCACGACTTTTTGGACTCTGACTTTTTCACGACTTTTTGGACTCTGACTTTTTCACGACTTTTTGGACTCTGACTTTTTCACGACTTTTTGGACTCTCACCTTTTCACGACTTTTTGGACCCTCACTTTTTCTCGACTTTTTGGACTCTGACTTTTTCACGACTTTTCGGACTCTGACTTTTTCACGACTTTTTGGACTCTGACTTTTTCACGAGTTTTTCGACTTTGACTTTTTCACGACTTTTTGGACTTTAACTTTTTCACGACTTTTTGGACTCTGACTTTTTCACGACTTTTTGGACTCTGACTTTTTCACGACTTTTTGGACTCTAACTTTTTCACGACTTTTTGGACTCTGACTTTTTCACGACTTTTTGGACTCTCACCTTTTCACGACTTTTTGGACTCTGACTTTTTCACGACTTTTTGGACTCTGACTTTTTCACGACTTTTTCGACTCTGACTTTTTCACGACTTTTTGGACTCGGACTTTTTCTCGACTTTTTCGACTCTGACTTTTTCACGACTTTTTGGACTTTAACTTTTTCACGACTTTCTGGACTCTGACTTTTTCTCGACTTTTTGGACTCTGACTTTTTCACGACTTTTTGGACTTTGACTTTTTCCGACTTTTTGGACTCGGACTTTTTCTCGACTTTTTGGACTCTGACTTTTTCACGACTTTTTGGACTCTGACTTTTTCACGACTTTTCGGACTCTGACTTTTTCACGACTTTTTGGACTTTGACTTTTCGCGACTTTTTGGACTCTAACTTTTTCACGACTTTTCGGACTCTGACTTTTTCGCGACTTTTTGGACTTTGACTTTTCGCGACTTTTTGGACTCTGACTTTTTCACGACTTTTTGGACTTTGACTTTTCGCGACTTTTTGGACTCTGACTTTTTCACGACTTTTTGGACTCTGACTTTTTCACGAGTTTTTGGACTTTGACTTTTTCACGACTTTTTGGACTCTGACTTTTTCACGACTTTTTGGACTCTGACTTTTTCACGACTTTTCGGACTCTGACTTTTTCACGACTTTTTGGACTTTGACTTTTTCACGACTTTTTGGACTTCGACTTTTTCACTACTTTTTCGACTTCGACTTTTTCACCACTTTTTGGACTCGGACTTTTTCACGAGTTTTTGGACCCTCACTTTCTCACGACTTTTTGGACCCTCACTTTTTCACGACTTTTTGGACTTTGACTTTTTCCGACTTTTTGGACTCTCACCTTTTCACGACTTTTTGGACCCTCACTTTTTCACGACTTTTTGGACTTTGACTTTTTCCGACTTTTTGGACTCTCACCTTTTCACGACTTTTCGGACTCTGACTTTTTCACGAGTTTTTGGACCCTCACTTTCTCACGACTTTTTGGACCCTCACTTTTTCACGACTTTTTGGACTTTGACTTTTTCCGACTTTTTGGACTCTGACTTTTTCACGACTTTTTGGACTCTGACTTTTTCACGACTTTTTGGACTTTGACTTTTTCACGACTTTTTGGACTTTGACTTTTCGCGACTTTTTGGACTCTAACTTTTTCACGACTTTTCGGACTCTGACTTTTTCACGACTTTTTGGACTTTGACTTTTCGCGACTTTTTGTACTCTGACTTTTTCACGACTTTTTGGACTCTGACTTTTTCACGACTTTTTGGACTTTGACTTTTTCACGACTTTTTGGACTCTGACTTTTTCACGACTTTTCGGACTCTGACTTTTTCGCGACTTTTTCGACTCTAACTTTTTCACGACTTTTTGGACTCTGACTTTTTCACGACTTTTTGGACTCTGACTTTTTCACGACTTTTTGGACTCTAACTTTTTCACGACTTTTCGGACTCTGACTTTTTCGCGACTTTTTCGACTCTAACTTTTTCACGACTTTTTGGACTCTGACTTTTTCACGACTTTTTGGACTCTGACTTTTTCACGACTTTTTGGACTTTGACTTTTCGCGACTTTTTGGACTCTGACTTTTTCACTACTTTTTCGACTCTGACTTTTTCACGACTTTTTGGACTTTGACTTTTCGCGACTTTTTGGACTCTAACTTTTTCACGACTTTTCGGACTCTGACTTTTTCACGACTTTTTGGACTTTGACTTTTCGCGACTTTTTGGACTTTGACTTTTCGCGACTTTTTGGACTCTAACTTTTTCACGACTTTTCGGACTCTGACTTTTTCACGACTTTTTGGACTTTGACTTTTCGCGACTTTTTGGACTCTAACTTTTTCACGACTTTTCGGACTCTGACTTTTTCACGACTTTTTCGACTCTGACTTTTTCACGACTTTTTGGACTTTGACTTTTCGCGACTTTTTGGACTCTAACTTTTTCACGACTTTTCGGACTCTGACTTTTTCGCGACTTTTTGGACTTTGACTTTTCGCGACTTTTTGGACTCTAACTTTTTCACGACTTTTCGGACTCTGACTTTTTCGCGACTTTTTGGACTTTGACTTTTCGCGACTTTTTGGACTTTGATTTTTCGCGACTTTTTGGACTCTAACTTTTTCACGACTTTTCGGACTCTGACTTTTTCACGACTTTTTGGACTCTGACTTTTTCACGACTTTTTGGACTTTGACTTTTCGCGACTTTTTGGACTCTGACTTTTTCACGACTTTTTGGACCCTCACTTTCTCACGACTTTTTGGACTTTGACTTTTTCCGACTTTTTGGACTCGGACTTTTTCTCGACTTTTTGGACTCTGACTTTTTCACGAGTTTTTGGACTCTGACTTTTTCACGACTTTTTGGACTCTAACTTTTTCACGACTTTTCGGACTCTGACTTTTTCGCGACTTTTTCGACTCTAACTTTTTCACGACTTTTTGGACTCTGACTTTTTCACGACTTTTTGGACCCTCACTTTTTCACGACTTTTTGGACTTTGACTTTTTCCGACTTTTTGGACTCTCACCTTTTCACGACTTTTCGGACTCTGACTTTTTCACGAGTTTTTGGACCCTCACTTTCCCACGACTTTTTGGACCCTCACTTTTTCACGACTTTTTGGACTTTGACTTTTTCCGACTTTTTGGACTCTGACTTTTTCACGACTTTTTGGACTCTGACTTTTTCACGACTTTTTGGACTTTGACTTTTTCACGACTTTTTGGACTTTGACTTTTCGCGACTTTTTGGACTCTAACTTTTTCACGACTTTTCGGACTCTGACTTTTTCACGACTTTTTGGACTTTGACTTTTTCACGACTTTTTGGACTTTGACTTTTCGCGACTTTTTGGACTCTAACTTTTTCACGACTTTTCGGACTCTGACTTTTTCACGACTTTTTGGACTTTGACTTTTCGCGACTTTTTGTACTCTGACTTTTTCACGACTTTTTGGACTCTGACTTTTTCACGACTTTTTGGACTTTGACTTTTTCACGACTTTTTGGACTCTGACTTTTTCACGACTTTTCGGACTCTGACTTTTTCGCGACTTTTTCGACTCTAACTTTTTCACGACTTTTTGGACTCTGACTTTTTCACGACTTTTTGGACTCTGACTTTTTCACGACTTTTTGGACTCTAACTTTTTCACGACTTTTCGGACTCTGACTTTTTCGCGACTTTTTCGACTCTGACTTTTTCACGACTTTTTGGACTTTGACTTTTCGCGACTTTTTGGACTCTAACTTTTTCACGACTTTTCGGACTCTGACTTTTTCGCGACTTTTTGGACTTTGACTTTTCGCGACTTTTTGGACTCTAACTTTTTCACGACTTTTCGGACTCTGACTTTTTCGCGACTTTTTGGACTTTGACTTTTCGCGACTTTTTGGACTTTGATTTTTCGCGACTTTTTGGACTCTAACTTTTTCACGACTTTTCGGACTCTGACTTTTTCACGACTTTTTGGACTCTGACTTTTTCACGACTTTTTGGACTTTGACTTTTCGCGACTTTTTGGACTCTGACTTTTTCACGACTTTTTGGACCCTCACTTTCTCACGACTTTTTGGACTTTGACTTTTTCCGACTTTTTGGACTCGGACTTTTTCTCGACTTTTTGGACTCTGACTTTTTCACGAGTTTTTGGACTCTGACTTTTTCACGACTTTTTGGACTCTAACTTTTTCACGACTTTTCGGACTCTGACTTTTTCGCGACTTTTTCGACTCTAACTTTTTCACGACTTTTTGGACTCTGACTTTTTCACGACTTTTTGGACCCTCACTTTTTCACGACTTTTTGGACTTTGACTTTTTCCGACTTTTTGGACTCTCACCTTTTCACGACTTTTCGGACTCTGACTTTTTCACGAGTTTTTGGACCCTCACTTTCCCACGACTTTTTGGACCCTCACTTTTTCACGACTTTTTGGACTTTGACTTTTTCCGACTTTTTGGACTCTGACTTTTTCACGACTTTTTGGACTCTGACTTTTTCACGACTTTTTGGACTTTGACTTTTTCACGACTTTTTGGACTTTGACTTTTCACGACTTTTCGGACTCTGACTTTTTCACGACTTTTCGGACTCTGACTTTTTCACGACTTTTTGGACTCTGACTTTTTCACGACTTTTTGGACTCTCACCTTTTCTCGACTTTTTGGACTCTGACTTTTTCACGACTTTTTGGACTCTGACTTTTTCACGACTTTTTGGACTTTGACTTTTCGCGACTTTTTGGACTCTAACTTTTTCACGACTTTTCGGACTCTGACTTTTTCACGACTTTTTGGACTCTAACTTTTTCACGACTTTTCGGACTCTGACTTTTTCACGACTTTTTGGACTCTGACTTTTTCACGACTTTTTCGACTCTGACTTTTTCACGACTTTTTGGACTCTGACTTTTTCACGACTTTTTGGACTCTGACTTTTTCACGACTTTTTGGACTCTCACCTTTTCTCGACTTTTTGGACTCTGACTTTTTCACGACTTTTTGGACTCTGACTTTTTCACGACTTTTTGGACTTTGACTTTTCGCGACTTTTTGGACTCTGACTTTTTCACGACTTTTTGGACTTTGACTTTTTCACGACTTTTTGGACTCTGACTTTTTCACGACTTTTTGGACTCTGACTTTTTCACGACTTTTTCGACTCTGACTTTTTCACGACTTTTTGGACTCTGACTTTTTCACGACTTTTTGGACTCTGACTTTTTCACGACTTTTTGGACTCTCACCTTTTCTCGACTTTTTGGACTCTGACTTTTTCACGACTTTTTGGACTCTGACTTTTTCACGACTTTTTGGACTCTCACCTTTTCTCGACTTTTTGGACTCTGACTTTTTCACGACTTTTTGGACTCTGACTTTTTCACGACTTTTTGGACTTTGACTTTTCGCGACTTTTTGGACTCTAACTTTTTCACGACTTTTTGGACTTTGACTTTTCGCGACTTTTTGGACTCTAACTTTTTCACGACTTTTCGGACTCTGACTTTTTCGCGACTTTTTCGACTCTAACTTTTTCACGACTTTTTGGACTCTGACTTTTTCACGACTTTTTGGACTTTGACTTTTCGCGACTTTTTGGACTCTGACTTTTCGCGACTTTTTGGACTCTGACTTTTTCACGACTTTTTCGACTCTGACTTTTTCACGACTTTTCGGACTCTGACTTTTTCGCGACTTTTTCGACTCTAACTTTTTCACGACTTTTTGGACTCTGACTTTTTCACGACTTTTTGGACTCTGACTTTTTCACGACTTTTTGGACTCTAACTTTTTCACGACTTTTCGGACTCTGACTTTTTCCGACTTTTTGGACTCGGACTTTTTCTCGACTTTTTGGACTCTGACTTTTTCACGACTTTTCGGACTCTGACTTTTTCACGACTTTTTGGACTCTCACCTTTTCACGACTTTTTGGACCCTCACTTTTTCACGACTTTTCGGACTCTGACTTTTTCACGACTTTTCGGACTCTGACTTTTTCACGACTTTTTGGACTTTGACTTTTTCACGACTTTTTGGACTTTGACTTTTCGCGACTTTTTGGACTCTAACTTTTTCACGACTTTTCGGACTCTGACTTTTTCGCGACTTTTTGGACTTTGACTTTTCGCGACTTTTTGGACTCTGACTTTTTCACGACTTTTTGGACTTTGACTTTTCGCGACTTTTTGGACTCTGACTTTTTCACGACTTTTTGGACTCTGACTTTTTCACGACTTTTTGGACTCTCACCTTTTCACGACTTTTTGGACCCTCACTTTTTCACGACTTTTTGGACTTTGACTTTTCGCGACTTTTTGGACTCTAACTTTTTCACGACTTTTCGGACTCTGACTTTTTCACGACTTTTTGGACTTTGACTTTTCGCGACTTTTTGGACTCTGACTTTTTCACGACTTTTTGGACTTTGACTTTTCGCGACTTTTCGGACTCTGACTTTTTCGCGACTTTTTGGACTTTGACTTTTCGCGACTTTTTGGACTCTGACTTTTTCACGACTTTTTGGACTCTGACTTTTTCACGACTTTTTGGACTCTGACTTTTTCACGACTTTTTCGACTTCGACTTTTTCACCACTTTTTGGACTCGGACTTTTTCACGAGTTTTTGGACCCTCACTTTCTCACGACTTTTTGGACCCTCACTTTTTCACGACTTTTTGGACTTTGACTTTTTCCGACTTTTTGGACTCTCACCTTTTCAAGACTTTTTGGACCCTCACTTTTTCACGACTTTTTGGACTTTGACTTTTTCCGACTTTTTGGACTCTGACTTTTTCACGACTTTTTGGACTCTGACTTTTTCACGACTTTTTGGACTCTAACTTTTTCACGACTTTTCGGACTCTGACTTTTTCGCGACTTTTTCGACTCTAACTTTTTCACGACTTTTTGGACTTTAACTTTTTCACGACTTTTCGGACTCTGACTTTTTCACGACTTTTTGGACTCTGACTTTTTCACGACTTTTTGGACTTTGACTTTTCGCGACTTTTTGGACTCTAACTTTTTCACGACTTTTCGGACTCTGACTTTTTCGCGACTTTTTGGACTTTGACTTTTCGCGACTTTTTGGACTCTGACTTTTTCACGACTTTTTGGACTTTAACTTTTTCACGACTTTTCGGACTCTGACTTTTTCACGACTTTTTGGACTCTAACTTTTTCACGACTTTTCGGACTCTGACTTTTTCACGACTTTTTCGACTTTGACTTTTCGCGACTTTTTGGACTCTAACTTTTTCACGACTTTTCGGACTCTGACTTTTTCACGACTTTTCGGACTCTGACTTTTTCGCGACTTTTTCGACTCTAACTTTTTCACGACTTTTTGGACTCTGACTTTTTCACGACTTTTTGGACTCTGACTTTTTCACGACTTTTTGGACTCTAACTTTTTCACGACTTTTCGGACTCTGACTTTTTCCGACTTTTTGGACTCGGACTTTTTCTCGACTTTTTGGACTCTCACCTTTTCTCGACTTTTTGGACTCTGACTTTTTCCGACTTTTTGGACTCGGACTTTTTCTCGACTTTTTGGACTTTGACTTTTCGCGACTTTTTGGACTCTAACTTTTTCACGACTTTTCGGACTCTGACTTTTTCACGACTTTTTGGACTCTAACTTTTTCACGACTTTTCGGACTCTGACTTTTTCACGACTTTTTCGACTTTGACTTTTCGCGACTTTTTGGACTCTAACTTTTTCACGACTTTTCGGACTCTGACTTTTTCACGACTTTTCGGACTCTGACTTTTTCGCGACTTTTTGGACTCTCACCTTTTCTCGACTTTTTGGACTCTGACTTTTTCACGACTTTTCGGACTCTGACTTTTTCACGACTTTTTGGACTCTCACCTTTTCACGACTTTTTGGACCCTCACTTTTTCACGACTTTTCGGACTCTGACTTTTTCACGACTTTTCGGACTCTGACTTTTTCACGACTTTTTGGACTTTGACTTTTCGCGACTTTTTGGACTCTGACTTTTTCACGACTTTTTGGACTCTGACTTTTTCACGACTTTTTGGACTCTGACTTTTTCACGACTTTTTGGACTCTGACTTTTTCACGACTTTTTGGACTCTGACTTTTTCACGACTTTTTGGACTCTGACTTTTTCACGACTTTTTGGACTCTCACCTTTTCACGACTTTTTGGACCCTCACTTTTTCACGACTTTTTGGACTTTGACTTTTTCCGACTTTTTGGACTCGGACTTTTTCTCGACTTTTTGGACTCTGACTTTTTCACGACTTTTCGGACTTTGACTTTTCGCGACTTTTTGGACTCTGACTTTTTCACGACTTTTTGGACTCTCACCTTTTCACGACTTTTTGGACCCTCACTTTTTCACGACTTTTCGGACTCTGACTTTTTCACGACTTTTCGGACTCTGACTTTTTCACGACTTTTTGGACTTTGACTTTTCGCGACTTTTTGGACTCTGACTTTTTCACGACTTTTTGGACTCTGACTTTTTCACGACTTTTTGGACTCTGACTTTTTCACGACTTTTTGGACTCTGACTTTTTCACGACTTTTTGGACTCTGACTTTTTCACGACTTTTTGGACTCTGACTTTTTCACGACTTTTTGGACTCTCACCTTTTCACGACTTTTTGGACCCTCACTTTTTCACGACTTTTTGGACTTTGACTTTTTCCGACTTTTTGGACTCGGACTTTTTCTCGACTTTTTGGACTCTGACTTTTTCACGACTTTTCGGACTCTGACTTTTTCACGACTTTTTGGACTCTCACCTTTTCACGACTTTTTGGACCCTCACTTTTTCACGACTTTTTGGACTTTGACTTTTTCCGACTTTTTGGACTCGGACTTTTTCTCGACTTTTTGGACTCTGACTTTTTCACGACTTTTTGGACTCTGACTTTTTCACGACTTTTTGGACTCTGACTTTTTCACGACTTTTTGGACTCTCACCTTTTCACGACTTTTTGGACCCTCACTTTTTCACGACTTTTTGGACTTTGACTTTTTCCGACTTTTTGGACTCGGACTTTTTCTCGACTTTTTGGACTCTGACTTTTTCACGACTTTTCGGACTCTGACTTTTTCACGACTTTTTGGACTCTCACCTTTTCACGACTTTTTGGACCCTCACTTTTTCACGACTTTTTGGACTTTGACTTTTTCCGACTTTTTGGACTCGGACTTTTTCTCGACTTTTTGGACTCTGACTTTTCGCGACTTTTTGGACTCTGACTTTTTCACGACTTTTTGGACTCTGACTTTTTCACGACTTTTTGGACTCTGACTTTTTCACGACTTTTTGGACTCTGACTTTTTCACGACTTTTTGGACTCTGACTTTTTCACGACTTTTTGGACTCTCACCTTTTCACGACTTTTTGGACCCTCACTTTTTCTCGACTTTTTGGACTCTGACTTTTTCACGACTTTTCGGACTCTGACTTTTTCACGACTTTTTGGACTCTGACTTTTTCACGAGTTTTTCGACTTTGACTTTTTCACGACTTTTTGGACTCTGACTTTTTCACGACTTTTTGGACTCTGACTTTTTCACGACTTTTCGGACTCTGACTTTTTCACGACTTTTTGGACTTTGACTTTTTCACGACTTTTTGGACTTCGACTTTTTCACTACTTTTTCGACTTCGACTTTTTCACCACTTTTTGGACTCGGACTTTTTCACGAGTTTTTGGACCCTCACTTTCTCACGACTTTTTGGACCCTCACTTTTTCACGACTTTTTGGACTTTGACTTTTTCCGACTTTTTGGACTCTCACCTTTTCACGACTTTTTGGACCCTCACTTTTTCACGACTTTTTGGACTTTGACTTTTTCCGACTTTTTGGACTCTCACCTTTTCACGACTTTTCGGACTCTGACTTTTTCACGAGTTTTTGGACCCTCACTTTCTCACGACTTTTTGGACCCTCACTTTTTCACGACTTTTTGGACTTTGACTTTTTCCGACTTTTTGGACTCTGACTTTTTCACGACTTTTTGGACTCTGACTTTTTCACGACTTTTTGGACTTTGACTTTTTCACGACTTTTTGGACTTTGACTTTTCGCGACTTTTTGGACTCTGACTTTTCACGACTTTTTGGACTCTGACTTTTTCACGACTTTTTGGACTTTGACTTTTCGCGACTTTTTGGACTCTAACTTTTTCACGACTTTTCGGACTCTGACTTTTTCGCGACTTTTTGGACTTTGACTTTTCGCGACTTTTTGGACTCTGACTTTTTCACGACTTTTTGGACTTTGACTTTTCGCGACTTTTTGGACTCTGACTTTTTCACGACTTTTTGGACTCTGACTTTTTCACGACTTTTTGGACTCTGACTTTTTCACGACTTTTTGGACTCTGACTTTTTCACGACTTTTTGGACTCTGACTTTTTCACGACTTTTTGGACTCTCACCTTTTCACGACTTTTTGGACCCTCACTTTTTCTCGACTTTTTGGACTCTGACTTTTTCACGACTTTTCGGACTCTGACTTTTTCACGACTTTTTGGACTCTGACTTTTTCACGAGTTTTTCGACTTTGACTTTTTCACGACTTTTTGGACTTTAACTTTTTCACGACTTTTTGGACTCTGACTTTTTCACGACTTTTTGGACTCTGACTTTTTCACGACTTTTTGGACTCTAACTTTTTCACGACTTTTTGGACTCTGACTTTTTCACGACTTTTTGGACTCTCACCTTTTCACGACTTTTTGGACTCTGACTTTTTCACGACTTTTTGGACTCTGACTTTTTCACGACTTTTTCGACTCTGACTTTTTCACGACTTTTTGGACTCGGACTTTTTCTCGACTTTTTCGACTCTGACTTTTTCACGACTTTTTGGACTTTAACTTTTTCACGACTTTCTGGACTCTGACTTTTTCTCGACTTTTTGGACTCTGACTTTTTCACGACTTTTTGGACTTTGACTTTTTCCGACTTTTTGGACTCGGACTTTTTCTCGACTTTTTGGACTCTGACTTTTTCACGACTTTTTGGACTCTGACTTTTTCACGACTTTTCGGACTCTGACTTTTTCACGACTTTTTGGACTTTGACTTTTCGCGACTTTTTGGACTCTAACTTTTTCACGACTTTTCGGACTCTGACTTTTTCGCGACTTTTTGGACTTTGACTTTTCGCGACTTTTTGGACTCTGACTTTTTCACGACTTTTTGGACTTTGACTTTTCGCGACTTTTTGGACTCTGACTTTTTCACGACTTTTTGGACTCTGACTTTTTCACGAGTTTTTGGACTTTGACTTTTTCACGACTTTTTGGACTCTGACTTTTTCACGACTTTTTGGACTCTGACTTTTTCACGACTTTTCGGACTCTGACTTTTTCACGACTTTTTGGACTTTGACTTTTTCACGACTTTTTGGACTTCGACTTTTTCACTACTTTTTCGACTTCGACTTTTTCACCACTTTTTGGACTCGGACTTTTTCACGAGTTTTTGGACCCTCACTTTCTCACGACTTTTTGGACCCTCACTTTTTCACGACTTTTTGGACTTTGACTTTTTCCGACTTTTTGGACTCTCACCTTTTCACGACTTTTTGGACCCTCACTTTTTCACGACTTTTTGGACTTTGACTTTTTCCGACTTTTTGGACTCTCACCTTTTCACGACTTTTCGGACTCTGACTTTTTCACGAGTTTTTGGACCCTCACTTTCTCACGACTTTTTGGACCCTCACTTTTTCACGACTTTTTGGACTTTGACTTTTTCCGACTTTTTGGACTCTGACTTTTTCACGACTTTTTGGACTCTGACTTTTTCACGACTTTTTGGACTTTGACTTTTTCACGACTTTTTGGACTTTGACTTTTCGCGACTTTTTGGACTCTAACTTTTTCACGACTTTTCGGACTCTGACTTTTTCACGACTTTTTGGACTTTGACTTTTCGCGACTTTTTGTACTCTGACTTTTTCACGACTTTTTGGACTCTGACTTTTTCACGACTTTTTGGACTTTGACTTTTTCACGACTTTTTGGACTCTGACTTTTTCACGACTTTTCGGACTCTGACTTTTTCGCGACTTTTTCGACTCTAACTTTTTCACGACTTTTTGGACTCTGACTTTTTCACGACTTTTTGGACTCTGACTTTTTCACGACTTTTTGGACTCTAACTTTTTCACGACTTTTCGGACTCTGACTTTTTCGCGACTTTTTCGACTCTAACTTTTTCACGACTTTTTGGACTCTGACTTTTTCACGACTTTTTGGACTCTGACTTTTTCACGACTTTTTGGACTTTGACTTTTCGCGACTTTTTGGACTCTGACTTTTTCACTACTTTTTCGACTCTGACTTTTTCACGACTTTTTGGACTTTGACTTTTCGCGACTTTTTGGACTCTAACTTTTTCACGACTTTTCGGACTCTGACTTTTTCACGACTTTTTGGACTTTGACTTTTCGCGACTTTTTGGACTTTGACTTTTCGCGACTTTTTGGACTCTAACTTTTTCACGACTTTTCGGACTCTGACTTTTTCACGACTTTTTGGACTTTGACTTTTCGCGACTTTTTGGACTCTAACTTTTTCACGACTTTTCGGACTCTGACTTTTTCACGACTTTTTCGACTCTGACTTTTTCACGACTTTTTGGACTTTGACTTTTCGCGACTTTTTGGACTCTAACTTTTTCACGACTTTTCGGACTCTGACTTTTTCGCGACTTTTTGGACTTTGACTTTTCGCGACTTTTTGGACTCTAACTTTTTCACGACTTTTCGGACTCTGACTTTTTCGCGACTTTTTGGACTTTGACTTTTCGCGACTTTTTGGACTTTGATTTTTCGCGACTTTTTGGACTCTAACTTTTTCACGACTTTTCGGACTCTGACTTTTTCACGACTTTTTGGACTCTGACTTTTTCACGACTTTTTGGACTTTGACTTTTCGCGACTTTTTGGACTCTGACTTTTTCACGACTTTTTGGACCCTCACTTTCTCACGACTTTTTGGACTTTGACTTTTTCCGACTTTTTGGACTCGGACTTTTTCTCGACTTTTTGGACTCTGACTTTTTCACGAGTTTTTGGACTCTGACTTTTTCACGACTTTTTGGACTCTAACTTTTTCACGACTTTTCGGACTCTGACTTTTTCGCGACTTTTTCGACTCTAACTTTTTCACGACTTTTTGGACTCTGACTTTTTCACGACTTTTTGGACCCTCACTTTTTCACGACTTTTTGGACTTTGACTTTTTCCGACTTTTTGGACTCTCACCTTTTCACGACTTTTCGGACTCTGACTTTTTCACGAGTTTTTGGACCCTCACTTTCCCACGACTTTTTGGACCCTCACTTTTTCACGACTTTTTGGACTTTGACTTTTTCCGACTTTTTGGACTCTGACTTTTTCACGACTTTTTGGACTCTGACTTTTTCACGACTTTTTGGACTTTGACTTTTTCACGACTTTTTGGACTTTGACTTTTCGCGACTTTTTGGACTCTAACTTTTTCACGACTTTTCGGACTCTGACTTTTTCACGACTTTTTGGACTTTGACTTTTTCACGACTTTTTGGACTTTGACTTTTCGCGACTTTTTGGACTCTAACTTTTTCACGACTTTTCGGACTCTGACTTTTTCACGACTTTTTGGACTTTGACTTTTCGCGACTTTTTGTACTCTGACTTTTTCACGACTTTTTGGACTCTGACTTTTTCACGACTTTTTGGACTTTGACTTTTTCACGACTTTTTGGACTCTGACTTTTTCACGACTTTTCGGACTCTGACTTTTTCGCGACTTTTTCGACTCTAACTTTTTCACGACTTTTTGGACTCTGACTTTTTCACGACTTTTTGGACTCTGACTTTTTCACGACTTTTTGGACTCTAACTTTTTCACGACTTTTCGGACTCTGACTTTTTCGCGACTTTTTCGACTCTGACTTTTTCACGACTTTTTGGACTTTGACTTTTCGCGACTTTTTGGACTCTAACTTTTTCACGACTTTTCGGACTCTGACTTTTTCGCGACTTTTTGGACTTTGACTTTTCGCGACTTTTTGGACTCTAACTTTTTCACGACTTTTCGGACTCTGACTTTTTCGCGACTTTTTGGACTTTGACTTTTCGCGACTTTTTGGACTTTGATTTTTCGCGACTTTTTGGACTCTAACTTTTTCACGACTTTTCGGACTCTGACTTTTTCACGACTTTTTGGACTCTGACTTTTTCACGACTTTTTGGACTTTGACTTTTCGCGACTTTTTGGACTCTGACTTTTTCACGACTTTTTGGACCCTCACTTTCTCACGACTTTTTGGACTTTGACTTTTTCCGACTTTTTGGACTCGGACTTTTTCTCGACTTTTTGGACTCTGACTTTTTCACGAGTTTTTGGACTCTGACTTTTTCACGACTTTTTGGACTCTAACTTTTTCACGACTTTTCGGACTCTGACTTTTTCGCGACTTTTTCGACTCTAACTTTTTCACGACTTTTTGGACTCTGACTTTTTCACGACTTTTTGGACCCTCACTTTTTCACGACTTTTTGGACTTTGACTTTTTCCGACTTTTTGGACTCTCACCTTTTCACGACTTTTCGGACTCTGACTTTTTCACGAGTTTTTGGACCCTCACTTTCCCACGACTTTTTGGACCCTCACTTTTTCACGACTTTTTGGACTTTGACTTTTTCCGACTTTTTGGACTCTGACTTTTTCACGACTTTTTGGACTCTGACTTTTTCACGACTTTTTGGACTTTGACTTTTTCACGACTTTTTGGACTTTGACTTTTCACGACTTTTCGGACTCTGACTTTTTCACGACTTTTCGGACTCTGACTTTTTCACGACTTTTTGGACTCTGACTTTTTCACGACTTTTTGGACTCTCACCTTTTCTCGACTTTTTGGACTCTGACTTTTTCACGACTTTTTGGACTCTGACTTTTTCACGACTTTTTGGACTTTGACTTTTCGCGACTTTTTGGACTCTAACTTTTTCACGACTTTTCGGACTCTGACTTTTTCACGACTTTTTGGACTCTAACTTTTTCACGACTTTTCGGACTCTGACTTTTTCACGACTTTTTGGACTCTGACTTTTTCACGACTTTTTCGACTCTGACTTTTTCACGACTTTTTGGACTCTGACTTTTTCACGACTTTTTGGACTCTGACTTTTTCACGACTTTTTGGACTCTCACCTTTTCTCGACTTTTTGGACTCTGACTTTTTCACGACTTTTTGGACTCTGACTTTTTCACGACTTTTTGGACTTTGACTTTTCGCGACTTTTTGGACTCTGACTTTTTCACGACTTTTTGGACTTTGACTTTTTCACGACTTTTTGGACTCTGACTTTTTCACGACTTTTTGGACTCTGACTTTTTCACGACTTTTTCGACTCTGACTTTTTCACGACTTTTTGGACTCTGACTTTTTCACGACTTTTTGGACTCTGACTTTTTCACGACTTTTTGGACTCTCACCTTTTCTCGACTTTTTGGACTCTGACTTTTTCACGACTTTTTGGACTCTGACTTTTTCACGACTTTTTGGACTCTCACCTTTTCTCGACTTTTTGGACTCTGACTTTTTCACGACTTTTTGGACTCTGACTTTTTCACGACTTTTTGGACTTTGACTTTTCGCGACTTTTTGGACTCTAACTTTTTCACGACTTTTTGGACTTTGACTTTTCGCGACTTTTTGGACTCTAACTTTTTCACGACTTTTCGGACTCTGACTTTTTCGCGACTTTTTCGACTCTAACTTTTTCACGACTTTTTGGACTCTGACTTTTTCACGACTTTTTGGACTTTGACTTTTCGCGACTTTTTGGACTCTGACTTTTCGCGACTTTTTGGACTCTGACTTTTTCACGACTTTTTCGACTCTGACTTTTTCACGACTTTTCGGACTCTGACTTTTTCGCGACTTTTTCGACTCTAACTTTTTCACGACTTTTTGGACTCTGACTTTTTCACGACTTTTTGGACTCTGACTTTTTCACGACTTTTTGGACTCTAACTTTTTCACGACTTTTCGGACTCTGACTTTTTCCGACTTTTTGGACTCGGACTTTTTCTCGACTTTTTGGACTCTGACTTTTTCACGACTTTTCGGACTCTGACTTTTTCACGACTTTTTGGACTCTCACCTTTTCACGACTTTTTGGACCCTCACTTTTTCACGACTTTTCGGACTCTGACTTTTTCACGACTTTTCGGACTCTGACTTTTTCACGACTTTTTGGACTTTGACTTTTTCACGACTTTTTGGACTTTGACTTTTCGCGACTTTTTGGACTCTAACTTTTTCACGACTTTTCGGACTCTGACTTTTTCGCGACTTTTTGGACTTTGACTTTTCGCGACTTTTTGGACTCTGACTTTTTCACGACTTTTTGGACTTTGACTTTTCGCGACTTTTTGGACTCTGACTTTTTCACGACTTTTTGGACTCTGACTTTTTCACGACTTTTTGGACTCTCACCTTTTCACGACTTTTTGGACCCTCACTTTTTCACGACTTTTTGGACTTTGACTTTTCGCGACTTTTTGGACTCTAACTTTTTCACGACTTTTCGGACTCTGACTTTTTCACGACTTTTTGGACTTTGACTTTTCGCGACTTTTTGGACTCTGACTTTTTCACGACTTTTTGGACTTTGACTTTTCGCGACTTTTCGGACTCTGACTTTTTCGCGACTTTTTGGACTTTGACTTTTCGCGACTTTTTGGACTCTGACTTTTTCACGACTTTTTGGACTCTGACTTTTTCACGACTTTTTGGACTCTGACTTTTTCACGACTTTTTCGACTTCGACTTTTTCACCACTTTTTGGACTCGGACTTTTTCACGAGTTTTTGGACCCTCACTTTCTCACGACTTTTTGGACCCTCACTTTTTCACGACTTTTTGGACTTTGACTTTTTCCGACTTTTTGGACTCTCACCTTTTCAAGACTTTTTGGACCCTCACTTTTTCACGACTTTTTGGACTTTGACTTTTTCCGACTTTTTGGACTCTGACTTTTTCACGACTTTTTGGACTCTGACTTTTTCACGACTTTTTGGACTCTAACTTTTTCACGACTTTTCGGACTCTGACTTTTTCGCGACTTTTTCGACTCTAACTTTTTCACGACTTTTTGGACTTTAACTTTTTCACGACTTTTCGGACTCTGACTTTTTCACGACTTTTTGGACTCTGACTTTTTCACGACTTTTTGGACTTTGACTTTTCGCGACTTTTTGGACTCTAACTTTTTCACGACTTTTCGGACTCTGACTTTTTCGCGACTTTTTGGACTTTGACTTTTCGCGACTTTTTGGACTCTGACTTTTTCACGACTTTTTGGACTTTAACTTTTTCACGACTTTTCGGACTCTGACTTTTTCACGACTTTTTGGACTCTAACTTTTTCACGACTTTTCGGACTCTGACTTTTTCACGACTTTTTCGACTTTGACTTTTCGCGACTTTTTGGACTCTAACTTTTTCACGACTTTTCGGACTCTGACTTTTTCACGACTTTTCGGACTCTGACTTTTTCGCGACTTTTTCGACTCTAACTTTTTCACGACTTTTTGGACTCTGACTTTTTCACGACTTTTTGGACTCTGACTTTTTCACGACTTTTTGGACTCTAACTTTTTCACGACTTTTCGGACTCTGACTTTTTCCGACTTTTTGGACTCGGACTTTTTCTCGACTTTTTGGACTCTCACCTTTTCTCGACTTTTTGGACTCTGACTTTTTCCGACTTTTTGGACTCGGACTTTTTCTCGACTTTTTGGACTTTGACTTTTCGCGACTTTTTGGACTCTAACTTTTTCACGACTTTTCGGACTCTGACTTTTTCACGACTTTTTGGACTCTAACTTTTTCACGACTTTTCGGACTCTGACTTTTTCACGACTTTTTCGACTTTGACTTTTCGCGACTTTTTGGACTCTAACTTTTTCACGACTTTTCGGACTCTGACTTTTTCACGACTTTTCGGACTCTGACTTTTTCGCGACTTTTTGGACTCTCACCTTTTCTCGACTTTTTGGACTCTGACTTTTTCACGACTTTTCGGACTCTGACTTTTTCACGACTTTTTGGACTCTCACCTTTTCACGACTTTTTGGACCCTCACTTTTTCACGACTTTTCGGACTCTGACTTTTTCACGACTTTTCGGACTCTGACTTTTTCACGACTTTTTGGACTTTGACTTTTCGCGACTTTTTGGACTCTGACTTTTTCACGACTTTTTGGACTCTGACTTTTTCACGACTTTTTGGACTCTGACTTTTTCACGACTTTTTGGACTCTGACTTTTTCACGACTTTTTGGACTCTGACTTTTTCACGACTTTTTGGACTCTGACTTTTTCACGACTTTTTGGACTCTCACCTTTTCACGACTTTTTGGACCCTCACTTTTTCACGACTTTTTGGACTTTGACTTTTTCCGACTTTTTGGACTCGGACTTTTTCTCGACTTTTTGGACTCTGACTTTTTCACGACTTTTCGGACTTTGACTTTTCGCGACTTTTTGGACTCTGACTTTTTCACGACTTTTTGGACTCTCACCTTTTCACGACTTTTTGGACCCTCACTTTTTCACGACTTTTCGGACTCTGACTTTTTCACGACTTTTCGGACTCTGACTTTTTCACGACTTTTTGGACTTTGACTTTTCGCGACTTTTTGGACTCTGACTTTTTCACGACTTTTTGGACTCTGACTTTTTCACGACTTTTTGGACTCTGACTTTTTCACGACTTTTTGGACTCTGACTTTTTCACGACTTTTTGGACTCTGACTTTTTCACGACTTTTTGGACTCTGACTTTTTCACGACTTTTTGGACTCTCACCTTTTCACGACTTTTTGGACCCTCACTTTTTCACGACTTTTTGGACTTTGACTTTTTCCGACTTTTTGGACTCGGACTTTTTCTCGACTTTTTGGACTCTGACTTTTTCACGACTTTTCGGACTCTGACTTTTTCACGACTTTTTGGACTCTCACCTTTTCACGACTTTTTGGACCCTCACTTTTTCACGACTTTTTGGACTTTGACTTTTTCCGACTTTTTGGACTCGGACTTTTTCTCGACTTTTTGGACTCTGACTTTTTCACGACTTTTTGGACTCTGACTTTTTCACGACTTTTTGGACTCTGACTTTTTCACGACTTTTTGGACTCTCACCTTTTCACGACTTTTTGGACCCTCACTTTTTCACGACTTTTTGGACTTTGACTTTTTCCGACTTTTTGGACTCGGACTTTTTCTCGACTTTTTGGACTCTGACTTTTTCACGACTTTTCGGACTCTGACTTTTTCACGACTTTTTGGACTCTCACCTTTTCACGACTTTTTGGACCCTCACTTTTTCACGACTTTTTGGACTTTGACTTTTTCCGACTTTTTGGACTCGGACTTTTTCTCGACTTTTTGGACTCTGACTTTTTCACGACTTTTTGGACTTTGACTTTTCGCGACTTTTTGGACTCTAACTTTTTCACGACTTTTCGGACTCTGACTTTTTCGCGACTTTTTGGACTTTGACTTTTCGCGACTTTTCGGACTCTGACTTTTTCGCGACTTTTTCGACTCTAACTTTTTCACGACTTTTTGGACTCTGACTTTTTCACGACTTTTTGGACTCTGACTTTTTCACGACTTTTTGGACTCTAACTTTTTCACGACTTTTCGGACTCTGACTTTTTCCGACTTTTTGGACTCGGACTTTTTCTCGACTTTTTGGACTCTCACCTTTTCTCGACTTTTTGGACTCTGACTTTTTCCGACTTTTTGGACTCGGACTTTTTCTCGACTTTTTGGACTTTGACTTTTCGCGACTTTTTGGACTCTAACTTTTTCACGACTTTTCGGACTCTGACTTTTTCACGACTTTTTGGACTCTAACTTTTTCACGACTTTTCGGACTCTGACTTTTTCACGACTTTTTCGACTTTGACTTTTCGCGACTTTTTGGACTCTAACTTTTTCACGACTTTTCGGACTCTGACTTTTTCACGACTTTTCGGACTCTGACTTTTTCGCGACTTTTTCGACTCTAACTTTTTCACGACTTTTTGGACTCTGACTTTTTCACGACTTTTTGGACTCTGACTTTTTCACGACTTTTTGGACTCTAACTTTTTCACGACTTTTCGGACTCTGACTTTTTCCGACTTTTTGGACTCGGACTTTTTCTCGACTTTTTGGACTCTGACTTTTTCACGACTTTTTGGACTCTGACTTTTTCACGACTTTTTGGACTCTCACCTTTTCTCGACTTTTTGGACTCTGACTTTTTCACGACTTTTTGGACTCTGACTTTTTCACGACTTTTTGGACTTTGACTTTTCGCGACTTTTTGGACTCTAACTTTTTCACGACTTTTCGGACTCTGACTTTTTCACGACTTTTTGGACTCTGACTTTTTCACGACTTTTTGGACTCTGACTTTTTCACGACTTTTCGGACTCTGACTTTTTCGCGACTTTTTCGACTCTAACTTTTTCACGACTTTTTGGACTCTGACTTTTTCACGACTTTTTGGACTCTGACTTTTTCACGACTTTTTGGACTCTGACTTTTTCACGACTTTTCGGACTCTGACTTTTTCACGACTTTTTGGACTCTCACCTTTTCACGACTTTTTGGACCCTCACTTTTTCACGACTTTTTGGACTTTGACTTTTTCCGACTTTTTGGACTCGGACTTTTTCTCGACTTTTTGGACTCTGACTTTTTCACGACTTTTTGGACTCTGACTTTTTCACGACTTTTTGGACTCTGACTTTTTCACGACTTTTTGGACTCTGACTTTTTCACGACTTTTTCGACTTCGACTTTTTCACCACTTTTTGGACTCTGACTTTTTCACGACTTTTTGGACTCTGACTTTTTCACGACTTTTTGGACTCTGACTTTTTCACGACTTTTTGGACTTTGACTTTTCGCGACTTTTTGGACTCTAACTTTTTCACGACTTTTCGGACTCTGACTTTTTCGCGACTTTTTGGACTTTGACTTTTCGCGACTTTTCGGACTCTGACTTTTTCGCGACTTTTTCGACTCTAACTTTTTCACGACTTTTTGGACTCTGACTTTTTCACGACTTTTTGGACTCTGACTTTTTCACGACTTTTTGGACTCTAACTTTTTCACGACTTTTCGGACTCTGACTTTTTCCGACTTTTTGGACTCGGACTTTTTCTCGACTTTTTGGACTCTCACCTTTTCTCGACTTTTTGGACTCTGACTTTTTCCGACTTTTTGGACTCGGACTTTTTCTCGACTTTTTGGACTTTGACTTTTCGCGACTTTTTGGACTCTAACTTTTTCACGACTTTTCGGACTCTGACTTTTTCACGACTTTTTGGACTCTAACTTTTTCACGACTTTTCGGACTCTGACTTTTTCACGACTTTTTCGACTTTGACTTTTCGCGACTTTTTGGACTCTAACTTTTTCACGACTTTTCGGACTCTGACTTTTTCACGACTTTTCGGACTCTGACTTTTTCGCGACTTTTTCGACTCTAACTTTTTCACGACTTTTTGGACTCTGACTTTTTCACGACTTTTTGGACTCTGACTTTTTCACGACTTTTTGGACTCTAACTTTTTCACGACTTTTCGGACTCTGACTTTTTCCGACTTTTTGGACTCGGACTTTTTCTCGACTTTTTGGACTCTGACTTTTTCACGACTTTTTGGACTCTGACTTTTTCACGACTTTTTGGACTCTCACCTTTTCTCGACTTTTTGGACTCTGACTTTTTCACGACTTTTTGGACTCTGACTTTTTCACGACTTTTTGGACTTTGACTTTTCGCGACTTTTTGGACTCTAACTTTTTCACGACTTTTCGGACTCTGACTTTTTCACGACTTTTTCGACTCTGACTTTTTCACGACTTTTTGGACTCTGACTTTTTCACGACTTTTTGGACTCTGACTTTTTCACGACTTTTTGGACTCTCACCTTTTCTCGACTTTTTGGACTCTGACTTTTTCACGACTTTTTGGACTCTGACTTTTTCACGACTTTTTGGACTTTGACTTTTCGCGACTTTTTGGACTCTAACTTTTTCACGACTTTTCGGACTCTGACTTTTTCACGACTTTTTGGACTCTGACTTTTTCACGACTTTTTGGACTTTGACTTTTCGCGACTTTTTGGACTCTGACTTTTTCACGACTTTTTGGACTCTGACTTTTTCACGACTTTTTGGACTCTGACTTTTTCACGACTTTTTGGACTCTGACTTTTTCACGACTTTTTGGACTCTGACTTTTTCACGACTTTTTGGACTCTGACTTTTTCACGACTTTTTGGACTCTCACCTTTTCACGACTTTTTGGACCCTCACTTTTTCACGACTTTTTGGACTTTGACTTTTCGCGACTTTTTGGACTCTGACTTTTTCACGACTTTTTGGACTCTGACTTTTTCACGACTTTTTGGACTCTGACTTTTTCACGACTTTTTGGACTCTGACTTTTTCACGACTTTTTGGACTCTGACTTTTTCACGACTTTTTGGACTCTGACTTTTTCACGACTTTTTGGACTCTCACCTTTTCACGACTTTTTGGACCCTCACTTTTTCACGACTTTTTGGACTTTGACTTTTTCCGACTTTTTGGACTCGGACTTTTTCTCGACTTTTTGGACTCTGACTTTTTCACGACTTTTTGGACTTTGACTTTTCGCGACTTTTTGGACTCTGACTTTTTCACGACTTTTTGGACTTTGACTTTTTCACGACTTTTTGGACTCTGACTTTTTCACGACTTTTTGGACTCTGACTTTTTCACGACTTTTTCGACTCTGACTTTTCGCGACTTTTTGGACTCTAACTTTTTCACGACTTTTCGGACTCTGACTTTTTCACGACTTTTCGGACTCTGACTTTTTCGCGACTTTTTCGACTCTAACTTTTTCACGACTTTTTGGACTCTGACTTTTTCACGACTTTTTGGACTCTGACTTTTTCACGACTTTTTGGACTCTCACCTTTTCTCGACTTTTTGGACTCTGACTTTTTCACGACTTTTTGGACTCTGACTTTTTCACGACTTTTTGGACTTTGACTTTTCGCGACTTTTTGGACTCTAACTTTTTCACGACTTTTCGGACTCTGACTTTTTCACGACTTTTTCGACTCTGACTTTTTCACGACTTTTTGGACTCTGACTTTTTCACGACTTTTTGGACTCTGACTTTTTCACGACTTTTTGGACTCTCACCTTTTCTCGACTTTTTGGACTCTGACTTTTTCACGACTTTTTGGACTCTGACTTTTTCACGACTTTTTGGACTTTGACTTTTCGCGACTTTTTGGACTCTAACTTTTTCACGACTTTTCGGACTCTGACTTTTTCGCGACTTTTTCGACTCTAACTTTTTCACGACTTTTTGGACTCTGACTTTTTCACGACTTTTTGGACTCTGACTTTTTCACGACTTTTTGGACTCTAACTTTTTCACGACTTTTCGGACTCTGACTTTTTCACGACTTTTTGGACTTTGACTTTTCGCGACTTTTTGGACTCTAACTTTTTCACGACTTTTCGGACTCTGACTTTTTCGCGACTTTTTCGACTCTAACTTTTTCACGACTTTTTGGACTCTGACTTTTTCACGACTTTTTGGACTTTGACTTTTCGCGACTTTTTGGACTCTAACTTTTTCACGACTTTTCGGACTCTGACTTTTTCACGACTTTTTGGACTCTAACTTTTTCACGACTTTTCGGACTCTGACTTTTTCACGACTTTTTCGACTTTGACTTTTCGCGACTTTTTGGACTCTAACTTTTTCACGACTTTTCGGACTCTGACTTTTTCACGACTTTTCGGACTCTGACTTTTTCGCGACTTTTTCGACTCTAACTTTTTCACGACTTTTTGGACTCTGACTTTTTCACGACTTTTTGGACTCTGACTTTTTCACGACTTTTTGGACTCTAACTTTTTCACGACTTTTCGGACTCTGACTTTTTCCGACTTTTTGGACTCGGACTTTTTCTCGACTTTTTGGACTCTCACCTTTTCTCGACTTTTTGGACTCTGACTTTTTCCGACTTTTTGGACTCGGACTTTTTCTCGACTTTTTGGACTTTGACTTTTCGCGACTTTTTGGACTCTAACTTTTTCACGACTTTTCGGACTCTGACTTTTTCACGACTTTTTGGACTCTAACTTTTTCACGACTTTTCGGACTCTGACTTTTTCACGACTTTTTCGACTTTGACTTTTCGCGACTTTTTGGACTCTAACTTTTTCACGACTTTTCGGACTCTGACTTTTTCACGACTTTTCGGACTCTGACTTTTTCGCGACTTTTTGGACTCTCACCTTTTCTCGACTTTTTGGACTCTGACTTTTTCACGACTTTTCGGACTCTGACTTTTTCACGACTTTTTGGACTCTCACCTTTTCACGACTTTTTGGACCCTCACTTTTTCACGACTTTTCGGACTCTGACTTTTTCACGACTTTTCGGACTCTGACTTTTTCACGACTTTTTGGACTTTGACTTTTCGCGACTTTTTGGACTCTGACTTTTTCACGACTTTTTGGACTCTGACTTTTTCACGACTTTTTGGACTCTGACTTTTTCACGACTTTTTGGACTCTGACTTTTTCACGACTTTTTGGACTCTGACTTTTTCACGACTTTTTGGACTCTGACTTTTTCACGACTTTTTGGACTCTCACCTTTTCACGACTTTTTGGACCCTCACTTTTTCACGACTTTTTGGACTTTGACTTTTTCCGACTTTTTGGACTCGGACTTTTTCTCGACTTTTTGGACTCTGACTTTTTCACGACTTTTCGGACTTTGACTTTTCGCGACTTTTTGGACTCTGACTTTTTCACGACTTTTTGGACTCTCACCTTTTCACGACTTTTTGGACCCTCACTTTTTCACGACTTTTCGGACTCTGACTTTTTCACGACTTTTCGGACTCTGACTTTTTCACGACTTTTTGGACTTTGACTTTTCGCGACTTTTTGGACTCTGACTTTTTCACGACTTTTTGGACTCTGACTTTTTCACGACTTTTTGGACTCTGACTTTTTCACGACTTTTTGGACTCTGACTTTTTCACGACTTTTTGGACTCTGACTTTTTCACGACTTTTTGGACTCTGACTTTTTCACGACTTTTTGGACTCTCACCTTTTCACGACTTTTTGGACCCTCACTTTTTCACGACTTTTTGGACTTTGACTTTTTCCGACTTTTTGGACTCGGACTTTTTCTCGACTTTTTGGACTCTGACTTTTTCACGACTTTTCGGACTCTGACTTTTTCACGACTTTTTGGACTCTCACCTTTTCACGACTTTTTGGACCCTCACTTTTTCACGACTTTTTGGACTTTGACTTTTTCCGACTTTTTGGACTCGGACTTTTTCTCGACTTTTTGGACTCTGACTTTTTCACGACTTTTTGGACTCTGACTTTTTCACGACTTTTTGGACTCTGACTTTTTCACGACTTTTTGGACTCTCACCTTTTCACGACTTTTTGGACCCTCACTTTTTCACGACTTTTTGGACTTTGACTTTTTCCGACTTTTTGGACTCGGACTTTTTCTCGACTTTTTGGACTCTGACTTTTTCACGACTTTTCGGACTCTGACTTTTTCACGACTTTTTCGACTTTGACTTTTCGCGACTTTTTGGACTCTAACTTTTTCACGACTTTTCGGACTCTGACTTTTTCACGACTTTTCGGACTCTGACTTTTTCACGACTTTTTGGACTCTGACTTTTTCACGACTTTTTGGACTCTCACCTTTTCTCGACTTTTTGGACTCTGACTTTTTCACGACTTTTTGGACTCTGACTTTTTCACGACTTTTTGGACTTTGACTTTTCGCGACTTTTTGGACTCTAACTTTTTCACGACTTTTCGGACTCTGACTTTTTCACGACTTTTTGGACTCTAACTTTTTCACGACTTTTCGGACTCTGACTTTTTCACGACTTTTTGGACTCTGACTTTTTCACGACTTTTTCGACTCTGACTTTTTCACGACTTTTTGGACTCTGACTTTTTCACGACTTTTTGGACTCTGACTTTTTCACGACTTTTTGGACTCTCACCTTTTCTCGACTTTTTGGACTCTGACTTTTTCACGACTTTTTGGACTCTGACTTTTTCACGACTTTTTGGACTTTGACTTTTCGCGACTTTTTGGACTCTGACTTTTTCACGACTTTTTGGACTTTGACTTTTTCACGACTTTTTGGACTCTGACTTTTTCACGACTTTTTGGACTCTGACTTTTTCACGACTTTTTCGACTCTGACTTTTTCACGACTTTTTGGACTCTGACTTTTTCACGACTTTTTGGACTCTGACTTTTTCACGACTTTTTGGACTCTCACCTTTTCTCGACTTTTTGGACTCTGACTTTTTCACGACTTTTTGGACTCTGACTTTTTCACGACTTTTTGGACTCTCACCTTTTCTCGACTTTTTGGACTCTGACTTTTTCACGACTTTTTGGACTCTGACTTTTTCACGACTTTTTGGACTTTGACTTTTCGCGACTTTTTGGACTCTAACTTTTTCACGACTTTTTGGACTTTGACTTTTCGCGACTTTTTGGACTCTAACTTTTTCACGACTTTTCGGACTCTGACTTTTTCGCGACTTTTTCGACTCTAACTTTTTCACGACTTTTTGGACTCTGACTTTTTCACGACTTTTTGGACTTTGACTTTTCGCGACTTTTTGGACTCTGACTTTTCGCGACTTTTTGGACTCTGACTTTTTCACGACTTTTTCGACTCTGACTTTTTCACGACTTTTCGGACTCTGACTTTTTCGCGACTTTTTCGACTCTAACTTTTTCACGACTTTTTGGACTCTGACTTTTTCACGACTTTTTGGACTCTGACTTTTTCACGACTTTTTGGACTCTAACTTTTTCACGACTTTTCGGACTCTGACTTTTTCCGACTTTTTGGACTCGGACTTTTTCTCGACTTTTTGGACTCTGACTTTTTCACGACTTTTCGGACTCTGACTTTTTCACGACTTTTTGGACTCTCACCTTTTCACGACTTTTTGGACCCTCACTTTTTCACGACTTTTCGGACTCTGACTTTTTCACGACTTTTCGGACTCTGACTTTTTCACGACTTTTTGGACTTTGACTTTTTCACGACTTTTTGGACTTTGACTTTTCGCGACTTTTTGGACTCTAACTTTTTCACGACTTTTCGGACTCTGACTTTTTCGCGACTTTTTGGACTTTGACTTTTCGCGACTTTTTGGACTCTGACTTTTTCACGACTTTTTGGACTTTGACTTTTCGCGACTTTTTGGACTCTGACTTTTTCACGACTTTTTGGACTCTGACTTTTTCACGACTTTTTGGACTCTCACCTTTTCACGACTTTTTGGACCCTCACTTTTTCACGACTTTTTGGACTTTGACTTTTTCCGACTTTTTGGACTCGGACTTTTTCTCGACTTTTTGGACTCTGACTTTTTCACGACTTTTCGGACTCTGACTTTTTCACGACTTTTTGGACTCTCACCTTTTCACGACTTTTTGGACCCTCACTTTTTCACGACTTTTTGGACTTTGACTTTTTCCGACTTTTTGGACTCGGACTTTTTCTCGACTTTTTGGACTCTGACTTTTTCACGACTTTTTGGACTCTGACTTTTTCACGACTTTTTGGACTCTGACTTTTTCACGACTTTTTGGACTCTCACCTTTTCACGACTTTTTGGACCCTCACTTTTTCACGACTTTTTGGACTTTGACTTTTTCCGACTTTTTGGACTCGGACTTTTTCTCGACTTTTTGGACTCTGACTTTTTCACGACTTTTCGGACTCTGACTTTTTCACGACTTTTTGGACTCTCACCTTTTCACGACTTTTTGGACCCTCACTTTTTCACGACTTTTTGGACTTTGACTTTTTCCGACTTTTTGGACTCGGACTTTTTCTCGACTTTTTGGACTCTGACTTTTTCACGACTTTTTGGACTTTGACTTTTCGCGACTTTTTGGACTCTAACTTTTTCACGACTTTTCGGACTCTGACTTTTTCGCGACTTTTTGGACTTTGACTTTTCGCGACTTTTCGGACTCTGACTTTTTCGCGACTTTTTCGACTCTAACTTTTTCACGACTTTTTGGACTCTGACTTTTTCACGACTTTTTGGACTCTGACTTTTTCACGACTTTTTGGACTCTAACTTTTTCACGACTTTTCGGACTCTGACTTTTTCCGACTTTTTGGACTCGGACTTTTTCTCGACTTTTTGGACTCTCACCTTTTCTCGACTTTTTGGACTCTGACTTTTTCCGACTTTTTGGACTCGGACTTTTTCTCGACTTTTTGGACTTTGACTTTTCGCGACTTTTTGGACTCTAACTTTTTCACGACTTTTCGGACTCTGACTTTTTCACGACTTTTTGGACTCTAACTTTTTCACGACTTTTCGGACTCTGACTTTTTCACGACTTTTTCGACTTTGACTTTTCGCGACTTTTTGGACTCTAACTTTTTCACGACTTTTCGGACTCTGACTTTTTCACGACTTTTCGGACTCTGACTTTTTCGCGACTTTTTCGACTCTAACTTTTTCACGACTTTTTGGACTCTGACTTTTTCACGACTTTTTGGACTCTGACTTTTTCACGACTTTTTGGACTCTAACTTTTTCACGACTTTTCGGACTCTGACTTTTTCCGACTTTTTGGACTCGGACTTTTTCTCGACTTTTTGGACTCTGACTTTTTCACGACTTTTTGGACTCTGACTTTTTCACGACTTTTTGGACTCTCACCTTTTCTCGACTTTTTGGACTCTGACTTTTTCACGACTTTTTGGACTCTGACTTTTTCACGACTTTTTGGACTTTGACTTTTCGCGACTTTTTGGACTCTAACTTTTTCACGACTTTTCGGACTCTGACTTTTTCACGACTTTTTGGACTCTGACTTTTTCACGACTTTTTGGACTCTGACTTTTTCACGACTTTTCGGACTCTGACTTTTTCGCGACTTTTTCGACTCTAACTTTTTCACGACTTTTTGGACTCTGACTTTTTCACGACTTTTTGGACTCTGACTTTTTCACGACTTTTTGGACTCTGACTTTTTCACGACTTTTCGGACTCTGACTTTTTCACGACTTTTTGGACTCTCACCTTTTCACGACTTTTTGGACCCTCACTTTTTCACGACTTTTTGGACTTTGACTTTTTCCGACTTTTTGGACTCGGACTTTTTCTCGACTTTTTGGACTCTGACTTTTTCACGACTTTTTGGACTCTGACTTTTTCACGACTTTTTGGACTCTGACTTTTTCACGACTTTTTGGACTCTGACTTTTTCACGACTTTTTCGACTTCGACTTTTTCACCACTTTTTGGACTCTGACTTTTTCACGACTTTTTGGACTCTGACTTTTTCACGACTTTTTGGACTCTGACTTTTTCACGACTTTTTGGACTTTGACTTTTCGCGACTTTTTGGACTCTAACTTTTTCACGACTTTTCGGACTCTGACTTTTTCGCGACTTTTTGGACTTTGACTTTTCGCGACTTTTCGGACTCTGACTTTTTCGCGACTTTTTCGACTCTAACTTTTTCACGACTTTTTGGACTCTGACTTTTTCACGACTTTTTGGACTCTGACTTTTTCACGACTTTTTGGACTCTAACTTTTTCACGACTTTTCGGACTCTGACTTTTTCCGACTTTTTGGACTCGGACTTTTTCTCGACTTTTTGGACTCTCACCTTTTCTCGACTTTTTGGACTCTGACTTTTTCCGACTTTTTGGACTCGGACTTTTTCTCGACTTTTTGGACTTTGACTTTTCGCGACTTTTTGGACTCTAACTTTTTCACGACTTTTCGGACTCTGACTTTTTCACGACTTTTTGGACTCTAACTTTTTCACGACTTTTCGGACTCTGACTTTTTCACGACTTTTTCGACTTTGACTTTTCGCGACTTTTTGGACTCTAACTTTTTCACGACTTTTCGGACTCTGACTTTTTCACGACTTTTCGGACTCTGACTTTTTCGCGACTTTTTCGACTCTAACTTTTTCACGACTTTTTGGACTCTGACTTTTTCACGACTTTTTGGACTCTGACTTTTTCACGACTTTTTGGACTCTAACTTTTTCACGACTTTTCGGACTCTGACTTTTTCCGACTTTTTGGACTCGGACTTTTTCTCGACTTTTTGGACTCTGACTTTTTCACGACTTTTTGGACTCTGACTTTTTCACGACTTTTTGGACTCTCACCTTTTCTCGACTTTTTGGACTCTGACTTTTTCACGACTTTTTGGACTCTGACTTTTTCACGACTTTTTGGACTTTGACTTTTCGCGACTTTTTGGACTCTAACTTTTTCACGACTTTTCGGACTCTGACTTTTTCACGACTTTTTCGACTCTGACTTTTTCACGACTTTTTGGACTCTGACTTTTTCACGACTTTTTGGACTCTGACTTTTTCACGACTTTTTGGACTCTCACCTTTTCTCGACTTTTTGGACTCTGACTTTTTCACGACTTTTTGGACTCTGACTTTTTCACGACTTTTTGGACTTTGACTTTTCGCGACTTTTTGGACTCTAACTTTTTCACGACTTTTCGGACTCTGACTTTTTCACGACTTTTTGGACTCTGACTTTTTCACGACTTTTTGGACTTTGACTTTTCGCGACTTTTTGGACTCTGACTTTTTCACGACTTTTTGGACTCTGACTTTTTCACGACTTTTTGGACTCTGACTTTTTCACGACTTTTTGGACTCTGACTTTTTCACGACTTTTTGGACTCTGACTTTTTCACGACTTTTTGGACTCTGACTTTTTCACGACTTTTTGGACTCTGACTTTTTCACGACTTTTTGGACTCTCACCTTTTCACGACTTTTTGGACCCTCACTTTTTCACGACTTTTTGGACTTTGACTTTTCGCGACTTTTTGGACTCTGACTTTTTCACGACTTTTTGGACTCTGACTTTTTCACGACTTTTTGGACTCTGACTTTTTCACGACTTTTTGGACTCTGACTTTTTCACGACTTTTTGGACTCTGACTTTTTCACGACTTTTTGGACTCTGACTTTTTCACGACTTTTTGGACTCTCACCTTTTCACGACTTTTTGGACCCTCACTTTTTCACGACTTTTTGGACTTTGACTTTTTCCGACTTTTTGGACTCGGACTTTTTCTCGACTTTTTGGACTCTGACTTTTTCACGACTTTTTGGACTTTGACTTTTCGCGACTTTTTGGACTCTGACTTTTTCACGACTTTTTGGACTTTGACTTTTTCACGACTTTTTGGACTCTGACTTTTTCACGACTTTTTGGACTCTGACTTTTTCACGACTTTTTCGACTCTGACTTTTCGCGACTTTTTGGACTCTAACTTTTTCACGACTTTTCGGACTCTGACTTTTTCACGACTTTTCGGACTCTGACTTTTTCGCGACTTTTTCGACTCTAACTTTTTCACGACTTTTTGGACTCTGACTTTTTCACGACTTTTTGGACTCTGACTTTTTCACGACTTTTTGGACTCTCACCTTTTCTCGACTTTTTGGACTCTGACTTTTTCACGACTTTTTGGACTCTGACTTTTTCACGACTTTTTGGACTTTGACTTTTCGCGACTTTTTGGACTCTAACTTTTTCACGACTTTTCGGACTCTGACTTTTTCACGACTTTTTCGACTCTGACTTTTTCACGACTTTTTGGACTCTGACTTTTTCACGACTTTTTGGACTCTGACTTTTTCACGACTTTTTGGACTCTCACCTTTTCTCGACTTTTTGGACTCTGACTTTTTCACGACTTTTTGGACTCTGACTTTTTCACGACTTTTTGGACTTTGACTTTTCGCGACTTTTTGGACTCTAACTTTTTCACGACTTTTCGGACTCTGACTTTTTCGCGACTTTTTCGACTCTAACTTTTTCACGACTTTTTGGACTCTGACTTTTTCACGACTTTTTGGACTCTGACTTTTTCACGACTTTTTGGACTCTAACTTTTTCACGACTTTTCGGACTCTGACTTTTTCACGACTTTTTGGACTTTGACTTTTCGCGACTTTTTGGACTCTAACTTTTTCACGACTTTTCGGACTCTGACTTTTTCGCGACTTTTTCGACTCTAACTTTTTCACGACTTTTTGGACTCTGACTTTTTCACGACTTTTTGGACTTTGACTTTTCGCGACTTTTTGGACTCTAACTTTTTCACGACTTTTCGGACTCTGACTTTTTCACGACTTTTTGGACTCTAACTTTTTCACGACTTTTCGGACTCTGACTTTTTCACGACTTTTTCGACTTTGACTTTTCGCGACTTTTTGGACTCTAACTTTTTCACGACTTTTCGGACTCTGACTTTTTCACGACTTTTCGGACTCTGACTTTTTCGCGACTTTTTCGACTCTAACTTTTTCACGACTTTTTGGACTCTGACTTTTTCACGACTTTTTGGACTCTGACTTTTTCACGACTTTTTGGACTCTAACTTTTTCACGACTTTTCGGACTCTGACTTTTTCCGACTTTTTGGACTCGGACTTTTTCTCGACTTTTTGGACTCTCACCTTTTCTCGACTTTTTGGACTCTGACTTTTTCCGACTTTTTGGACTCGGACTTTTTCTCGACTTTTTGGACTTTGACTTTTCGCGACTTTTTGGACTCTAACTTTTTCACGACTTTTCGGACTCTGACTTTTTCACGACTTTTTGGACTCTAACTTTTTCACGACTTTTCGGACTCTGACTTTTTCACGACTTTTTCGACTTTGACTTTTCGCGACTTTTTGGACTCTAACTTTTTCACGACTTTTCGGACTCTGACTTTTTCACGACTTTTCGGACTCTGACTTTTTCGCGACTTTTTGGACTCTCACCTTTTCTCGACTTTTTGGACTCTGACTTTTTCACGACTTTTCGGACTCTGACTTTTTCACGACTTTTTGGACTCTCACCTTTTCACGACTTTTTGGACCCTCACTTTTTCACGACTTTTCGGACTCTGACTTTTTCACGACTTTTCGGACTCTGACTTTTTCACGACTTTTTGGACTCTGACTTTTTCACGACTTTTTGGACTCTGACTTTTTCACGACTTTTTGGACTCTGACTTTTTCACGACTTTTTCGACTTTGACTTTTCGCGACTTTTTGGACTCTAACTTTTTCACGACTTTTCGGACTCTGACTTTTTCACGACTTTTCGGACTCTGACTTTTTCGCGACTTTTTGGACTCTGACTTTTTCACGACTTTTTGGACTTTGACTTTTCGCGACTTTTTGGACTCTGACTTTTTCACGACTTTTTGGACTCTGACTTTTTCACGACTTTTTGGACTCTGACTTTTTCACGACTTTTTGGACTCTGACTTTTTCACGACTTTTTGGACTCTGACTTTTTCACGACTTTTTGGACTCTGACTTTTTCACGACTTTTTGGACTCTCACCTTTTCACGACTTTTTGGACCCTCACTTTTTCACGACTTTTTGGACTTTGACTTTTTCCGACTTTTTGGACTCGGACTTTTTCTCGACTTTTTGGACTCTGACTTTTTCACGACTTTTCGGACTTTGACTTTTCGCGACTTTTTGGACTCTGACTTTTTCACGACTTTTTGGACTCTCACCTTTTCACGACTTTTTGGACCCTCACTTTTTCACGACTTTTCGGACTCTGACTTTTTCACGACTTTTCGGACTCTGACTTTTTCACGACTTTTTGGACTTTGACTTTTCGCGACTTTTTGGACTCTGACTTTTTCACGACTTTTTGGACTCTGACTTTTTCACGACTTTTTGGACTCTGACTTTTTCACGACTTTTTGGACTCTGACTTTTTCACGACTTTTTGGACTCTGACTTTTTCACGACTTTTTGGACTCTGACTTTTTCACGACTTTTTGGACTCTCACCTTTTCACGACTTTTTGGACCCTCACTTTTTCACGACTTTTTGGACTTTGACTTTTTCCGACTTTTTGGACTCGGACTTTTTCTCGACTTTTTGGACTCTGACTTTTTCACGACTTTTCGGACTCTGACTTTTTCACGACTTTTTGGACTCTCACCTTTTCACGACTTTTTGGACCCTCACTTTTTCACGACTTTTTGGACTTTGACTTTTTCCGACTTTTTGGACTCGGACTTTTTCTCGACTTTTTGGACTCTGACTTTTTCACGACTTTTTGGACTCTGACTTTTTCACGACTTTTTGGACTTTGACTTTTCGCGACTTTTTGGACTCTGACTTTTTCACGACTTTTTGGACTTTGACTTTTTCACGACTTTTTGGACTCTGACTTTTTCACGACTTTTTGGACTCTGACTTTTTCACGACTTTTTCGACTCTGACTTTTTCACGACTTTTTGGACTCTGACTTTTTCACGACTTTTTGGACTCTGACTTTTTCACGACTTTTTGGACTCTCACCTTTTCTCGACTTTTTGGACTCTGACTTTTTCACGACTTTTTGGACTCTGACTTTTTCACGACTTTTTGGACTTTGACTTTTCGCGACTTTTTGGACTCTAACTTTTTCACGACTTTTTGGACTTTGACTTTTCGCGACTTTTTGGACTCTAACTTTTTCACGACTTTTCGGACTCTGACTTTTTCGCGACTTTTTCGACTCTAACTTTTTCACGACTTTTTGGACTCTGACTTTTTCACGACTTTTTGGACTCTGACTTTTTCACGACTTTTTGGACTCTGACTTTTTCACGACTTTTTGGACTCTGACTTTTTCACGACTTTTTCGACTTTGACTTTTCGCGACTTTTTGGACTCTAACTTTTTCACGACTTTTCGGACTCTGACTTTTTCACGACTTTTCGGACTCTGACTTTTTCGCGACTTTTTGGACTCTGACTTTTTCACGACTTTTTGGACTTTGACTTTTCGCGACTTTTTGGACTCTGACTTTTTCACGACTTTTTGGACTCTGACTTTTTCACGACTTTTTGGACTCTGACTTTTTCACGACTTTTTGGACTCTGACTTTTTCACGACTTTTTGGACTCTGACTTTTTCACGACTTTTTGGACTCTGACTTTTTCACGACTTTTTGGACTCTCACCTTTTCACGACTTTTTGGACCCTCACTTTTTCACGACTTTTTGGACTTTGACTTTTTCCGACTTTTTGGACTCGGACTTTTTCTCGACTTTTTGGACTCTGACTTTTTCACGACTTTTCGGACTTTGACTTTTCGCGACTTTTTGGACTCTGACTTTTTCACGACTTTTTGGACTCTCACCTTTTCACGACTTTTTGGACCCTCACTTTTTCACGACTTTTCGGACTCTGACTTTTTCACGACTTTTCGGACTCTGACTTTTTCACGACTTTTTGGACTTTGACTTTTCGCGACTTTTTGGACTCTGACTTTTTCACGACTTTTTGGACTCTGACTTTTTCACGACTTTTTGGACTCTGACTTTTTCACGACTTTTTGGACTCTGACTTTTTCACGACTTTTTGGACTCTGACTTTTTCACGACTTTTTGGACTCTGACTTTTTCACGACTTTTTGGACTCTCACCTTTTCACGACTTTTTGGACCCTCACTTTTTCACGACTTTTTGGACTTTGACTTTTTCCGACTTTTTGGACTCGGACTTTTTCTCGACTTTTTGGACTCTGACTTTTTCACGACTTTTCGGACTCTGACTTTTTCACGACTTTTTGGACTCTCACCTTTTCACGACTTTTTGGACCCTCACTTTTTCACGACTTTTTGGACTTTGACTTTTTCCGACTTTTTGGACTCGGACTTTTTCTCGACTTTTTGGACTCTGACTTTTTCACGACTTTTTGGACTCTGACTTTTTCACGACTTTTTGGACTTTGACTTTTCGCGACTTTTTGGACTCTGACTTTTTCACGACTTTTTGGACTTTGACTTTTTCACGACTTTTTGGACTCTGACTTTTTCACGACTTTTTGGACTCTGACTTTTTCACGACTTTTTCGACTCTGACTTTTTCACGACTTTTTGGACTCTGACTTTTTCACGACTTTTTGGACTCTGACTTTTTCACGACTTTTTGGACTCTCACCTTTTCTCGACTTTTTGGACTCTGACTTTTTCACGACTTTTTGGACTCTGACTTTTTCACGACTTTTTGGACTTTGACTTTTCGCGACTTTTTGGACTCTAACTTTTTCACGACTTTTTGGACTTTGACTTTTCGCGACTTTTTGGACTCTAACTTTTTCACGACTTTTCGGACTCTGACTTTTTCGCGACTTTTTCGACTCTAACTTTTTCACGACTTTTTGGACTCTGACTTTTTCACGACTTTTTGGACTTTGACTTTTCGCGACTTTTTGGACTCTGACTTTTCGCGACTTTTTGGACTCTGACTTTTTCACGACTTTTTCGACTCTGACTTTTTCACGACTTTTCGGACTCTGACTTTTTCGCGACTTTTTCGACTCTAACTTTTTCACGACTTTTTGGACTCTGACTTTTTCACGACTTTTTGGACTCTGACTTTTTCACGACTTTTTGGACTCTAACTTTTTCACGACTTTTCGGACTCTGACTTTTTCCGACTTTTTGGACTCGGACTTTTTCTCGACTTTTTGGACTCTGACTTTTTCACGACTTTTCGGACTCTGACTTTTTCACGACTTTTTGGACTCTCACCTTTTCACGACTTTTTGGACCCTCACTTTTTCACGACTTTTCGGACTCTGACTTTTTCACGACTTTTCGGACTCTGACTTTTTCACGACTTTTTGGACTCTGACTTTTCGCGACTTTTTGGACTTTGACTTTTTCACGACTTTTTGGACTCTAACTTTTTCACGACTTTTCGGACTCTGACTTTTTCACGACTTTTTCGACTTTGACTTTTCGCGACTTTTTGGACTCTAACTTTTTCACGACTTTTCGGACTCTGACTTTTTCACGACTTTTCGGACTCTGACTTTTTCGCGACTTTTTGGACTCTGACTTTTTCACGACTTTTTGGACTTTGACTTTTCGCGACTTTTTGGACTCTAACTTTTTCACGACTTTTCGGCCTCTGACTTTTTCGCGACTTTTTGGACTCTGACTTTTTCACGACTTTTCGGACTCTGACTTTTTCACGACTTCTTGGACTCTGACTTTTTCGCGACTTTTTGCGCGATTTTTTCGCGATTTTTTATTTGTTTTTTTTTGGATTTTTTTTATTTTTGTTTTGATTTTTTTTGTTTTTTTTTTTGGATTTTTTTTATTTTTTTTGATTTTTTTTTATTTTTTTTTATTTTTTTTTGGATTTATTTTTGGATTTTTTTTTTGTATTTTTTTTTGTATTTTTTTTGTATTTTTTTTTGTATTTTTTTTTTTTTTTTTTTTTTTTTTTTTTTTTTTTTTTTTTTTTTTTTTTTTTTTTTTTTTTTTTTTTTTTTTTTTTTTTTTTTTTTTTTTTTTTTTTTTTTTTTTTTTTTTTTTTTTTTTTTTTTTTTTTTTTTTTTTTTTTTTTTTTTTTTTTTTTTTTTTTTTTTTTTTTTTTTTTTTTTTTTTTTTTTTTTTTTTTTTTTTTTTTTTTTTTTTTTTTTTTTTTTTTTTTTTTTTTTTTTTTTTTTTTTTTTTTTTTTTTTTTTTTTTTTTTTTTTTTTTTTTTTTTTTTTTTTTTTTTTTTTTTTTTTTTTTTTTTTTTTTTTTTTTTTTTTTTTTTTTTTTTTTTTTTTTTTTTTTTTTTTTTTTTTTTTTTTTTTTTTTTTTTTTTTTTTTTTTTTTTTTTTTTTTTTTTTTTTTTTTTTTTTTTTTTTTTTTTTTTTTTTTTTTTTTTTTTTTTTTTTTTTTTTTTTTTTTTTTTTTTTTTTTTTTTTTGATACGGCCGGTGGCACAGATTAAAAAAATTTGGGTCAAGGTGTTATTCTTTCGCTCTTCTTTCGCTCAGTCGATTGCGCTAGGTCCCACCTTCCCCAGATGACCGGAACACCTTTAAAAATGAACTTTTGTATTTTGACATTTTTGGATGTACTTTTTTATGTGCTAAATCGATGTATTTCGACGAGAAAAGACGATTTAGATTAGTTATACTTTGATCCGATGAAATTTGGCCAAGTTACAGATGAAATTTTGAACTTTGATTTTCAACGCCACTTTCTGAACTTTGATTTTTAACGTCATTTTTTCAACTTTGATTTTTAACGCCATTTCCTGAACTTTGATTTTTAACGTCATTTTTCAACTTTGATTTTTAACGTCACTTTTTGAACTTTGATTTTTAACGCCATTTCCTGAACATTGATTTTTTAAGGCTTTTTGAACTTTAACGTTTTTGACGACTTTTTGAACTTTGACTTTTTGAGGACTTTTTAACGACTATGGTTACCAGAAGACATGGTTACCAGAAGCTACGGCTACTAGCGTGGCCGGGGCGGGGACGGGGGGGGTTCGGGGGGGGCGGAGCCCCCCCCGACACGTCATAGAAATACTATTTTTGAGTGACTTAAAGACTTTCGTCACAGACCACTCTTACCCATCAAGTGTTTCACGTTCGGAGACCAACTTTCACGCATTTCAACTCTTATTTTTTGACGACTTTTTGACGACTTTTTGAACTTTGACGTTTTTGACGACTTTTTCAACTTTGACTTTTGACCGACTTTTTGAAACTTGGTATTTTTAGTCATTTTTAACTTTGACTCTTTATCGACTTTTTGGAAACTTGGCATTTCAAGCTATTTTGAACTTTGACGTTTTTGACGACTTTTTCAACTTTGACTTTTGACCGACTTTTTGAAACTTGGTATTTTTAGTCATTTTCAACTTTGACTTTTTATCGACTTTTTGACCTTTGACTATCTGATGATTTTTTGACCTTTGACTATTTGATGATTTTTTGAACTTTGACTTTTTACCGACTTTCTTAACCTTGGTATCTTAAGTCATTTTGAAGTTTGACTTTTTATCGACTGTTTTGAAACTTGGTATGTTAAGCCATATAGACCTTTGACGTTTTTGACGACTTTTTGAACTTTGACTTTTGACCGACTTTTTGAAACTTGGTATTTTTAGTCATTTTCAATTTTGACTTTTGACCGACTTTTTGAAACTTGGTATTTTTAGTCATTTTCAACTTTGACTTTTGACCGACTTTTTGAAACTTGGTATTTTTAGTCATTTTCAACTTTGACTTTTGACCGACTTTTTGAAACTTGGTATTTTTAGTCATTTTCAACTTTGACTTTTGACCGACTTTTTGAAACTTGGTATTTTTAGTCATTTTCAATTTTGATTTTTGACCGACTTTTTGTAACTTGGTATTTTTAGTCATTTTCAACTTTGACTTTTGACCGACTTTTTGAAACTTGGTATTTTTAGTCATTTTCAATTTTGATTTTTGACCGACTTTTTGAAACTTGGTATTTTTAGTCATTTTCAACTTTGACTTTTGACCGACTTTTTGAAACTTGGTATTTTTAGTCATTTTCAACTTTGACTTTTGACCGACTTTTTGAAACTTGGTATTTTTAGTCATTTTCAATTTTGACTTTTGACCGACTTTTTGACCTTTGACTATTTGATGATTTTTTGAACTTTGATTTTTTGACCATTCTTCGAATTTGACATTTCGACCATTCTTTGATTTCGACTTTTAGACCATTCTTTGATTTCGACTTTTAGACCATTCTTCGACTTTTACTTTTTGACCACTCTTCGACTTTGACTTTTTGACCACATTTTGACTTTGACTTTTTCGCCATTTTTTGAATTTGGTATTTTCAGCTAATTTAAACTTTGACTTTTTGACGATTTTTTGGACTTGGTATTTTAAGCCATTTTGAATTTTGACTTTTTTCCAACTTTTTGAACTTTGATTTTTTGACGACTTTTTGAATTTAGACTTTTTCAACTTAAACTTTTTACCGACTTTGTGAACTTTGACGTTCTCGACCACCTTTCGATTTCACGTAAAAGACTAGATTAGTTGTATTGTTGAATTCGACCTAATTGGCAGACCATTAGCATTACCCGGGATGCACCACGTGGAGGTTGTCTGCCTGGCATCCCATGTTTTTTTTTTTTTTTTTTTTTTTTTTTTTTTCTTTTATTGTGTGTGTATTTGTATTTTTTTTGTTTTTTTTTAATTTTTAATTTTTTTTTGTTTTTTCTTTTGCTTTTTCAATATTTTTATTTTTGTTATTAAGTATTTATTAATGATATATACCGTGTCGTTGTGCAGTGGTCGAGCCGAAGTCTTTCTTGTTTGTCCGATGATGCCACTTTTTGTGTTTGTTAGCGGCGCCTCTTTGCCGGTGGCGCGTACGGCCGTTCCATTCGGCCCTGTCGACGCGTCAAATAATTCTCTATGTTCTCCGCCGGAGGTGCCGGAGGAGCTGGCTGTGCCGCGATAGCAGCAATAGCCTCTGCCAGGCCAGGTCTTCTTATCGGAGGACGAGGAACTGGAGGATCCTGAAGGGGGACAAGTCGCCATGGCATTCTGTTGCCCCTCGGGTCCCGATGATCACTCCTTCTCACGTCCAGCAAATCCAAGGGCACTGGAGGATCGGGTAGAACTGCAGGTGGTGGTCCCTTCTCAGCCGGTGCCGGTGCCGGTACCGGCTCTATCTCCTGTTCCGGTACTGGTCCAGGCTCTATCTCCTGTTCCAGTACCGGTACAGGCTCTATTACCGGTACCGGTATCGGACCTGACTGCGAAGTTTCCGGGCGTGGGCCCATGCCGTAGGCAGTCCCCTGTGCCGCTCGCCGTGCTGCGATCCGCCGATCTCGTGCGGCACATTTTCGGCCCATCTTTACTTTTTTTTTTGCTTTTAGAGTGGTGTTGCTCGTGATGCCAAGCGCCGAGTGTTGGTTGTCCAGGTTACTTCAACTGGTCGCTTCGCCACTCGATTACTCTCTTCCACAAGCTCTCCACTGACGATTCTGATGATTTCTCTATGAGGTAGACTGCGCCCGTAAAGAGTGGTTCCCTACGTAGAATATGGAAGTGAGTCGGTGTTCTTAGGTGAATCGTCGTTGAAATAGACTTGGAAATTGTATTATATTGCTGCTTCGGAACCAATGTATTTATAGGCAAAAGGGTGAGGTGAGTCCAAGTAGATGGGTGCCGTCCTTATCAGACAAGGGGAACATTGTTATTTTGACGGTTCACGGGGCAAATTATTTTATTTAATGTTGAAATGTATCAATTCGTGTGTATTTCATCGAGTAGAGTTCATCTAGACTAGTGCCGTCTTTGTCCGATACCGGGAACATAGTTATTTTAACAGTTTACAAGGAAATTAATTTTATTTAAAGTTGGAAGTTATCTATTCTTGTGTATTTCATCGAGTAGAGTTCATCTAGACTAGTGCCGTCTTTGTCCGATACCGGCAACATAGTTATTTTAACAGTTTATAAGGAAATTAATTTTATTTAAAGGTGAAAGTTATCTATTATTACGTGTTTCATCGAGTAGAGTTCATCTAGACTAGTGCCGTCTTTGTCCGATACCGGGAACATAGTTATTTTAACAGTTTACAAAAAAATCCATTTTATTTAAAGTTGAAAGTTATCTATTATTACGTGTTTCGTCGAGTACAGTTCATCTAGACTAGTGCCGTCTTTGTCCGATACCGGAAACATAGTTATTTTAACAGTTTACAAGGAAATTCATTTTATTTAAAGTTGAAAGTTATCTATTATTATGTGTTTCGTCGAGTACAGTTCATCTAGACTAGTGCCGTCTTTGTCCGATACCGGAAACATAGTTATTTTAACAGTTTACAAAGAAATTCATTTTATTTAAAGTTGAAAGTTATCTATTATTATGTGTTTCGTCGAGTACAGTTCATCTAGACTAGTGCCGTCTTTGTCCGATACCGGAAACATAGTTATTTTAACAGTTTACAAGGAAATTAATTTTATTTCAAGTTGAAAGTTATCTATTCTTGTGTATTTCATCGAGTAGAGTTCATCTAGACTAGTGCCGTCTTTGTCCGATACCGGGAACATAGTTATTTTAATAGTTTACAAGGAAATTAATTTTATTTGAAGTTGAAAGGCATCTATTCTTGTGTATTTCATCGAGTAGAGTTCATCTAGACTAGTGCCGTCTTTGTCCGATACCGGCAACATAGTTATTTTAACAGCTTATAAGGAAATTAATTTTATTTAAAGTTGAAAGTTATCTATTCTTACGTGTTTCATCGAGTAGAGTTCATCTAGACTAGTGTCGTCTTTGTCCGATACGGGGAACATAGTTATTTTAACAGTTTACAAAGAAATTCATTTTATTTAAAGTTGAAAGTTATCTATTCTTACGTGTTTCATCGAGTAGAGTTCATCTAGACTAGTGTTGTCTTTGTCCGATACCGGGAACATAGTTATTTTAACAGTTTACAAGAAAATTAATTTTATTAAAAGTTGAAAGGTATCTATTCTTGTGTATTTCATCGAGAAGAGTTCATCTAGACTAGTGCCGTCTTTGTCCGATCCAGGGAACATAGTTATTTTAACAGTTTACAAGGAAATTCGTTTTATGTAAAGTTGAAAGGTATCTATTCTTGTGTATTTCATCGAGTACAGTTCATCTAGACTAATGCCATCTTTGTCCGATACCGGGAACATAGTTATTTTAATAGTTTACAAAGAAATTAATTTTATATAAAGTCGAAAGTTATCGATTCTTACGTGTTTCGTCGAGTAGAATTCATCTAGACTAGTGCCGTCTTTGTCCGATACCGGGAACATAGTTATTTTAATAGTTTACAGGGAAATTAATTTTATATAAAGTTGAAAGTTATCTATTCTTACGTGTTTCGTCGAGTAGAGTTCATCTAGACTAGTGCCGTCTTTGTCCGATACCGGGAACATAGTTATTTTAACAGTTTACAAAGAAATTAATTTTATTCAAAGTTGAAAGGTATCTATTCTTGTGTATTTCGTCGAGTAGAGTTCATCTAGACTAATGCCGTCTTTGTCCGATACCGGGAACTTAGTTATTTTAATAGTTTACAAGGAAATTAATTTTATATAAAGTTGAAAGTTATCTATTCTTACGTGTTTCGTCGAGATAAGTACGTCTAGACTAGTTTCAATGATGAAATAAATTATTTACTCTAAAATCACGGTAATTAACAATGTTGCCGATATTTTACGAAGACGCCATTACTGTAGATGAACGTAACTCGACGAAATGCGTACGAATTCATAGGCCTTAAAGTCAAAATATCATATTAACTTTGAAATAATGTCAATTGTCAATGAACTTTACGGTGTATGACTTCGGGAGTAGGCTAGATCGATTTATCTCGAAGAATTGCATAAGAGTACATAGGTCTTGGATTTTTAATAATTAATTTAGAGGTTGTAACATTGATTAAGTGATTTTGGTGGGGAGTCGACTTGGTGGGGGTAGGCTCGAGCTCCGCAGTACCTCGCCGACCGTCGTACCGAGCGCATCGGCAACGGAGCTCCGCGCACCAGCATCCGAGTTGTTTCGGTGAAGCGTCGACGTGGTGGGGGTAGTCTCTAGCTCCACAGTACCTCGCCGACCGTCGTACCCAGCGCATCGGCAACGGAGCTCCGCGCACCAGCATACAAGTTATTTCGGTGGAGCGTCGACGTGGTGGGGAAAGGCACGAGCTGTCCAGAACCTCGCGGATAGGCAACGGATTCAGCTGTCACAATAGGTCAAGCCAACGGTCATGGACGGGCAGGACATAAATAGTGCAGAAGAAGCAGCGGCAGTGGAACAGCCTTGGTCGCCGCCGTTGGAAGAAAAGAGGGCACTGCATGAGTCGGAGGAGATCGAGGAGGAGATCGAGGAGGAGATCGAGGAGGAGATCGAGGAGGAGATCGAGGAGGAGATCGAGGAGGAGATCGAGGAGGAGATCGGGGAGGAGATCGGCGAGGATATTGAGGTTGCCGCAGATATGGAGGACCCTCCGCTCGAGCATGCATTTATTCAGAGAGACCTCGGCGATCTCAGAGATGCTGGATTTGGAAATGAATGGAACTGGATTCGAGTATTTATGGAGGAATTGAGGATTAATGATGACCTTGACGCAGATGGACTGCCTGTGACGCGTATGTCGAGACAAGTCTGAAATAACTTGCACGCGCACACACACACACACACACACACACACACACACACACACACACACACACACACACACACACAGCGGGCAGGGAAGGTTTGGAGTCATAAAATACCGTGGAAGTGACGAGCCATGGGGTCCTTATCCCTGCCCGCCCGCACCCCCACACGCATACACACATGCATGCACGCACACACACGTATACACACTAACACGAAATAAAACGGCCCTTTTCAGGGCCAAGGGATGCCATGCAGACAACCTCCACGTGGTGCATCCTGGGTAACGCAAGTGGTCTGCAAATAAGAAATTTTGGACTCTAACTTTTTCACGACTTTTTGGACTCTGACTTTTTCACGACTTTTTGGACTTTGACTTTTCGCGACTTTTTGGACTCTGACTTTTTCACGACTTTTTGGACTTTGACTTTTCGCGACTTTTTGGACTCTGACTTTTTCACGACTTTTTGGACTCTGACTTTTTCACGACTTTTTGGACTCTGACTTTTTCACGACTTTTTGGACTCTGACTTTTTCACGACTTTTTGGACTCTGACTTTTTCACGACTTTTTGGACTCTCACCTTTTCACGACTTTTTGGACCCTCACTTTTTCTCGACTTTTTGGACTCTGACTTTTTCACGACTTTTCGGACTCTGACTTTTTCACGACTTTTTGGACTCTGACTTTTTCACGAGTTTTTCGACTTTGACTTTTTCACGACTTTTTGGACTTTAACTTTTTCACGACTTTTTGGACTCTGACTTTTTCACGACTTTTTGGACTCTGACTTTTTCACGACTTTTTGGACTCTGACTTTTTCACGACTTTTTGGACTTTGACTTTTCGCGACTTTTTGGACTCTGACTTTTCACGACTTTTTGGACTCTGACTTTTTCACGACTTTTTGGACTTTGACTTTTCGCGACTTTTTGGACTCTAACTTTTTCACGACTTTTCGGACTCTGACTTTTTCGCGACTTTTTGGACTTTGACTTTTCGCGACTTTTTGGACTCTGACTTTTTCACGACTTTTTGGACTTTGACTTTTCGCGACTTTTTGGACTCTGACTTTTTCACGACTTTTTGGACTCTGACTTTTTCACGACTTTTTGGACTCTGACTTTTTCACGACTTTTTCGACTCTGACTTTTTCACGAGTTTTTCGACTTTGACTTTTTCACGACTTTTTGGACTTTGACTTTTCGCGACTTTTTGGACTCTGACTTTTTCACGACTTTTTCGACTCTGACTTTTTCACGACTTTTTGGACTTTGACTTTTCGCGACTTTTTGGACTCTAACTTTTTCACGACTTTTTGGACTCTGACTTTTTCACGACTTTTTGGACTCTGACTTTTTCACGACTTTTTGGACTTTAACTTTTTCACGACTTTCTGGACTCTGACTTTTTCTCGACTTTTTGGACTCTGACTTTTTCACGACTTTTTGGACTTTGACTTTTTCCGACTTTTTGGACTCGGACTTTTTCTCGACTTTTTGGACTCTGACTTTTTCACGACTTTTTGGACTCTGACTTTTTCACGACTTTTCGGACTCTGACTTTTTCACGACTTTTTGGACTTTGACTTTTCGCGACTTTTTGGACTCTAACTTTTTCACGACTTTTCGGACTCTGACTTTTTCGCGACTTTTTGGACTTTGACTTTTCGCGACTTTTTGGACTCTGACTTTTTCACGACTTTTTGGACTTTGACTTTTCGCGACTTTTTGGACTCTGACTTTTTCACGACTTTTTGGACTCTGACTTTTTCACGACTTTTTGGACTCTGACTTTTTCACGACTTTTTGGACTCTGACTTTTTCACGACTTTTTGGACTCTGACTTTTTCACGACTTTTTGGACTCTCACCTTTTCACGACTTTTTGGACCCTCACTTTTTCTCGACTTTTTGGACTCTGACTTTTTCACGACTTTTCGGACTCTGACTTTTTCACGACTTTTTGGACTCTGACTTTTTCACGAGTTTTTCGACTTTGACTTTTTCACGACTTTTTGGACTCTGACTTTTTCACGACTTTTTGGACTCTGACTTTTTCACGACTTTTCGGACTCTGACTTTTTCACGACTTTTTGGACTTTGACTTTTTCACGACTTTTTGGACTTCGACTTTTTCACTACTTTTTCGACTTCGACTTTTTCACCACTTTTTGGACTCGGACTTTTTCACGAGTTTTTGGACCCTCACTTTCTCACGACTTTTTGGACCCTCACTTTTTCACGACTTTTTGGACTTTGACTTTTTCCGACTTTTTGGACTCTCACCTTTTCACGACTTTTTGGACCCTCACTTTTTCACGACTTTTTGGACTTTGACTTTTTCCGACTTTTTGGACTCTCACCTTTTCACGACTTTTCGGACTCTGACTTTTTCACGAGTTTTTGGACCCTCACTTTCTCACGACTTTTTGGACCCTCACTTTTTCACGACTTTTTGGACTTTGACTTTTTCCGACTTTTTGGACTCTGACTTTTTCACGACTTTTTGGACTCTGACTTTTTCACGACTTTTTGGACTTTGACTTTTTCACGACTTTTTGGACTTTGACTTTTCGCGACTTTTTGGACTCTGACTTTTCACGACTTTTTGGACTCTGACTTTTTCACGACTTTTTGGACTTTGACTTTTCGCGACTTTTTGGACTCTAACTTTTTCACGACTTTTCGGACTCTGACTTTTTCGCGACTTTTTGGACTTTGACTTTTCGCGACTTTTTGGACTCTGACTTTTTCACGACTTTTTGGACTTTGACTTTTCGCGACTTTTTGGACTCTGACTTTTTCACGACTTTTTGGACTCTGACTTTTTCACGACTTTTTGGACTCTGACTTTTTCACGACTTTTTGGACTCTGACTTTTTCACGACTTTTTGGACTCTGACTTTTTCACGACTTTTTGGACTCTCACCTTTTCACGACTTTTTGGACCCTCACTTTTTCTCGACTTTTTGGACTCTGACTTTTTCACGACTTTTCGGACTCTGACTTTTTCACGACTTTTTGGACTCTGACTTTTTCACGAGTTTTTCGACTTTGACTTTTTCACGACTTTTTGGACTTTAACTTTTTCACGACTTTTTGGACTCTGACTTTTTCACGACTTTTTGGACTCTGACTTTTTCACGACTTTTTGGACTCTAACTTTTTCACGACTTTTTGGACTCTGACTTTTTCACGACTTTTTGGACTCTCACCTTTTCACGACTTTTTGGACTCTGACTTTTTCACGACTTTTTGGACTCTGACTTTTTCACGACTTTTTCGACTCTGACTTTTTCACGACTTTTTGGACTCGGACTTTTTCTCGACTTTTTCGACTCTGACTTTTTCACGACTTTTTGGACTTTAACTTTTTCACGACTTTCTGGACTCTGACTTTTTCTCGACTTTTTGGACTCTGACTTTTTCACGACTTTTTGGACTTTGACTTTTTCCGACTTTTTGGACTCGGACTTTTTCTCGACTTTTTGGACTCTGACTTTTTCACGACTTTTTGGACTCTGACTTTTTCACGACTTTTCGGACTCTGACTTTTTCACGACTTTTTGGACTTTGACTTTTCGCGACTTTTTGGACTCTAACTTTTTCACGACTTTTCGGACTCTGACTTTTTCGCGACTTTTTGGACTTTGACTTTTCGCGACTTTTTGGACTCTGACTTTTTCACGACTTTTTGGACTTTGACTTTTCGCGACTTTTTGGACTCTGACTTTTTCACGACTTTTTGGACTCTGACTTTTTCACGAGTTTTTGGACTTTGACTTTTTCACGACTTTTTGGACTCTGACTTTTTCACGACTTTTTGGACTCTGACTTTTTCACGACTTTTCGGACTCTGACTTTTTCACGACTTTTTGGACTTTGACTTTTTCACGACTTTTTGGACTTCGACTTTTTCACTACTTTTTCGACTTCGACTTTTTCACCACTTTTTGGACTCGGACTTTTTCACGAGTTTTTGGACCCTCACTTTCTCACGACTTTTTGGACCCTCACTTTTTCACGACTTTTTGGACTTTGACTTTTTCCGACTTTTTGGACTCTCACCTTTTCACGACTTTTTGGACCCTCACTTTTTCACGACTTTTTGGACTTTGACTTTTTCCGACTTTTTGGACTCTCACCTTTTCACGACTTTTCGGACTCTGACTTTTTCACGAGTTTTTGGACCCTCACTTTCTCACGACTTTTTGGACCCTCACTTTTTCACGACTTTTTGGACTTTGACTTTTTCCGACTTTTTGGACTCTGACTTTTTCACGACTTTTTGGACTCTGACTTTTTCACGACTTTTTGGACTTTGACTTTTTCACGACTTTTTGGACTTTGACTTTTCGCGACTTTTTGGACTCTAACTTTTTCACGACTTTTCGGACTCTGACTTTTTCACGACTTTTTGGACTTTGACTTTTCGCGACTTTTTGTACTCTGACTTTTTCACGACTTTTTGGACTCTGACTTTTTCACGACTTTTTGGACTTTGACTTTTTCACGACTTTTTGGACTCTGACTTTTTCACGACTTTTCGGACTCTGACTTTTTCGCGACTTTTTCGACTCTAACTTTTTCACGACTTTTTGGACTCTGACTTTTTCACGACTTTTTGGACTCTGACTTTTTCACGACTTTTTGGACTCTAACTTTTTCACGACTTTTCGGACTCTGACTTTTTCGCGACTTTTTCGACTCTAACTTTTTCACGACTTTTTGGACTCTGACTTTTTCACGACTTTTTGGACTCTGACTTTTTCACGACTTTTTGGACTTTGACTTTTCGCGACTTTTTGGACTCTGACTTTTTCACTACTTTTTCGACTCTGACTTTTTCACGACTTTTTGGACTTTGACTTTTCGCGACTTTTTGGACTCTAACTTTTTCACGACTTTTCGGACTCTGACTTTTTCACGACTTTTTGGACTTTGACTTTTCGCGACTTTTTGGACTTTGACTTTTCGCGACTTTTTGGACTCTAACTTTTTCACGACTTTTCGGACTCTGACTTTTTCACGACTTTTTGGACTTTGACTTTTCGCGACTTTTTGGACTCTAACTTTTTCACGACTTTTCGGACTCTGACTTTTTCACGACTTTTTCGACTCTGACTTTTTCACGACTTTTTGGACTTTGACTTTTCGCGACTTTTTGGACTCTAACTTTTTCACGACTTTTCGGACTCTGACTTTTTCGCGACTTTTTGGACTTTGACTTTTCGCGACTTTTTGGACTCTAACTTTTTCACGACTTTTCGGACTCTGACTTTTTCGCGACTTTTTGGACTTTGACTTTTCGCGACTTTTTGGACTTTGATTTTTCGCGACTTTTTGGACTCTAACTTTTTCACGACTTTTCGGACTCTGACTTTTTCACGACTTTTTGGACTCTGACTTTTTCACGACTTTTTGGACTTTGACTTTTCGCGACTTTTTGGACTCTGACTTTTTCACGACTTTTTGGACCCTCACTTTCTCACGACTTTTTGGACTTTGACTTTTTCCGACTTTTTGGACTCGGACTTTTTCTCGACTTTTTGGACTCTGACTTTTTCACGAGTTTTTGGACTCTGACTTTTTCACGACTTTTTGGACTCTAACTTTTTCACGACTTTTCGGACTCTGACTTTTTCGCGACTTTTTCGACTCTAACTTTTTCACGACTTTTTGGACTCTGACTTTTTCACGACTTTTTGGACCCTCACTTTTTCACGACTTTTTGGACTTTGACTTTTTCCGACTTTTTGGACTCTCACCTTTTCACGACTTTTCGGACTCTGACTTTTTCACGAGTTTTTGGACCCTCACTTTCCCACGACTTTTTGGACCCTCACTTTTTCACGACTTTTTGGACTTTGACTTTTTCCGACTTTTTGGACTCTGACTTTTTCACGACTTTTTGGACTCTGACTTTTTCACGACTTTTTGGACTTTGACTTTTTCACGACTTTTTGGACTTTGACTTTTCGCGACTTTTTGGACTCTAACTTTTTCACGACTTTTCGGACTCTGACTTTTTCACGACTTTTTGGACTTTGACTTTTTCACGACTTTTTGGACTTTGACTTTTCGCGACTTTTTGGACTCTAACTTTTTCACGACTTTTCGGACTCTGACTTTTTCACGACTTTTTGGACTTTGACTTTTCGCGACTTTTTGTACTCTGACTTTTTCACGACTTTTTGGACTCTGACTTTTTCACGACTTTTTGGACTTTGACTTTTTCACGACTTTTTGGACTCTGACTTTTTCACGACTTTTCGGACTCTGACTTTTTCGCGACTTTTTCGACTCTAACTTTTTCACGACTTTTTGGACTCTGACTTTTTCACGACTTTTTGGACTCTGACTTTTTCACGACTTTTTGGACTCTAACTTTTTCACGACTTTTCGGACTCTGACTTTTTCGCGACTTTTTCGACTCTGACTTTTTCACGACTTTTTGGACTTTGACTTTTCGCGACTTTTTGGACTCTAACTTTTTCACGACTTTTCGGACTCTGACTTTTTCGCGACTTTTTGGACTTTGACTTTTCGCGACTTTTTGGACTCTAACTTTTTCACGACTTTTCGGACTCTGACTTTTTCGCGACTTTTTGGACTTTGACTTTTCGCGACTTTTTGGACTTTGATTTTTCGCGACTTTTTGGACTCTAACTTTTTCACGACTTTTCGGACTCTGACTTTTTCACGACTTTTTGGACTCTGACTTTTTCACGACTTTTTGGACTTTGACTTTTCGCGACTTTTTGGACTCTGACTTTTTCACGACTTTTTGGACCCTCACTTTCTCACGACTTTTTGGACTTTGACTTTTTCCGACTTTTTGGACTCGGACTTTTTCTCGACTTTTTGGACTCTGACTTTTTCACGAGTTTTTGGACTCTGACTTTTTCACGACTTTTTGGACTCTAACTTTTTCACGACTTTTCGGACTCTGACTTTTTCGCGACTTTTTCGACTCTAACTTTTTCACGACTTTTTGGACTCTGACTTTTTCACGACTTTTTGGACCCTCACTTTTTCACGACTTTTTGGACTTTGACTTTTTCCGACTTTTTGGACTCTCACCTTTTCACGACTTTTCGGACTCTGACTTTTTCACGAGTTTTTGGACCCTCACTTTCCCACGACTTTTTGGACCCTCACTTTTTCACGACTTTTTGGACTTTGACTTTTTCCGACTTTTTGGACTCTGACTTTTTCACGACTTTTTGGACTCTGACTTTTTCACGACTTTTTGGACTTTGACTTTTTCACGACTTTTTGGACTTTGACTTTTCACGACTTTTCGGACTCTGACTTTTTCACGACTTTTCGGACTCTGACTTTTTCACGACTTTTTGGACTCTGACTTTTTCACGACTTTTTGGACTCTCACCTTTTCTCGACTTTTTGGACTCTGACTTTTTCACGACTTTTTGGACTCTGACTTTTTCACGACTTTTTGGACTTTGACTTTTCGCGACTTTTTGGACTCTAACTTTTTCACGACTTTTCGGACTCTGACTTTTTCACGACTTTTTGGACTCTAACTTTTTCACGACTTTTCGGACTCTGACTTTTTCACGACTTTTTGGACTCTGACTTTTTCACGACTTTTTCGACTCTGACTTTTTCACGACTTTTTGGACTCTGACTTTTTCACGACTTTTTGGACTCTGACTTTTTCACGACTTTTTGGACTCTCACCTTTTCTCGACTTTTTGGACTCTGACTTTTTCACGACTTTTTGGACTCTGACTTTTTCACGACTTTTTGGACTTTGACTTTTCGCGACTTTTTGGACTCTGACTTTTTCACGACTTTTTGGACTTTGACTTTTTCACGACTTTTTGGACTCTGACTTTTTCACGACTTTTTGGACTCTGACTTTTTCACGACTTTTTCGACTCTGACTTTTTCACGACTTTTTGGACTCTGACTTTTTCACGACTTTTTGGACTCTGACTTTTTCACGACTTTTTGGACTCTCACCTTTTCTCGACTTTTTGGACTCTGACTTTTTCACGACTTTTTGGACTCTGACTTTTTCACGACTTTTTGGACTCTCACCTTTTCTCGACTTTTTGGACTCTGACTTTTTCACGACTTTTTGGACTCTGACTTTTTCACGACTTTTTGGACTTTGACTTTTCGCGACTTTTTGGACTCTAACTTTTTCACGACTTTTTGGACTTTGACTTTTCGCGACTTTTTGGACTCTAACTTTTTCACGACTTTTCGGACTCTGACTTTTTCGCGACTTTTTCGACTCTAACTTTTTCACGACTTTTTGGACTCTGACTTTTTCACGACTTTTTGGACTTTGACTTTTCGCGACTTTTTGGACTCTGACTTTTCGCGACTTTTTGGACTCTGACTTTTTCACGACTTTTTCGACTCTGACTTTTTCACGACTTTTCGGACTCTGACTTTTTCGCGACTTTTTCGACTCTAACTTTTTCACGACTTTTTGGACTCTGACTTTTTCACGACTTTTTGGACTCTGACTTTTTCACGACTTTTTGGACTCTAACTTTTTCACGACTTTTCGGACTCTGACTTTTTCCGACTTTTTGGACTCGGACTTTTTCTCGACTTTTTGGACTCTGACTTTTTCACGACTTTTCGGACTCTGACTTTTTCACGACTTTTTGGACTCTCACCTTTTCACGACTTTTTGGACCCTCACTTTTTCACGACTTTTCGGACTCTGACTTTTTCACGACTTTTCGGACTCTGACTTTTTCACGACTTTTTGGACTTTGACTTTTTCACGACTTTTTGGACTTTGACTTTTCGCGACTTTTTGGACTCTAACTTTTTCACGACTTTTCGGACTCTGACTTTTTCGCGACTTTTTGGACTTTGACTTTTCG